>OMLC01101711.1:0-12859 GCA_900302585.1 Regalecus glesne | reverse complement strand
AGGGTATCATTTATGTTATCACACAAAATAGCCTCTTGCTCATCTAAGCAAGCAGCCTACCTGAGGACTGTGGTTGTGTTTGTACCTGGCTGTGGGGCAGAGTATAAATTCTCTTGGAGGAAAGGCATGGCCATGACCCCATCTGTGACCCTTGCAGGACTCAACCGCTCCTCCCCTTCAAACACCCCAGAGCTGGCACTCAGCCGGAACAACCGCGGAGTATAGTTGTACTTCCCTGGGTCTGAAGCCAAACACACAAACATCAGTTCACCTACAGCAGTAATCACTAAAGACGTCCTCGTTCAACTCACATTGATCACATGAATTATCATCAAACCAAATGTTCATCCAGTGCGGTACAAATGAACTATGGACATTGTCTTGTGTGTGCTGCTGGACCTTTTAGCATACAGTCGTAAGTCTTCCTGTCTTGCTGCCCCAGAGCCTTCCAGAAGTCTGCTGGCTCTGTTCCTTCTTCTACCTCCTCCATCTTCACACTGCTGGTATTTTCCAGGCCCAACTCTGAAGGATGCCTAGAGTGCACACATGCATGTGCACGCACACACACACACACACACAAACACACACACACTTGATGTATACCACTGCACGCGCCAGATTCCTCTGCAAAAACCTATCCATCATCACAGTTATCCTTCGACTTAATGCTTACCCCTGGGTAAGCTTCTCCGCAGTCCTGGTAGCCACCTGTCTTGCACTGATTTGAGCCTTACAGCCATGCCACAGGTACAAAATACCTTGGGCTCCCAGCAGCACTAGGCTGGCTCGAGACCGCAGGCTAGAGCAGTGGCAGTCCACCTCCACTAAGCATGTCTCCACTGCCGCCTCACCACGCACACAGAACAACCGCCAGCTGCCTGTAGTTATTGGATGGAGACAGTTGTGAAATAACATGTCCATTCAGATGGACTTGGTGAAAGCAATAGGATTCAGTCCGTCACTCTCTCTGGCCTCGTGTCGATCACTCCTTTTGAAATCAGCCCTCATCAGTTACCTACCCGACTCTCCATAGATAAAAACAATGAATGTTGGTGTGCTATATCAGTCACTATGTTTAATACTAAGACCTTTCTGATACTTTCAGGGATCCCTATATGAGCCAAACCCTCGATTACCTGTGTTATTTGTATTGTCCTCTCTGCTGCCTTTGTGGATGACAAGGCCCCCCTGGAAGAGCTGGAGGAAACAGGGAGGCTCTTCCCCCTGACTCACCAACACCTAAGACAGTAACAGAAAAATCGGTCATAGAGAAGTGTCTTGATGCATACTCGGTAATCCAGGTAAGGGAATCACCTTAAGGTGAACTAGTTCACCTGGATCAGAAGTTTATTCAGAGACGTCTCCTCTTCCATCCACACATTAATAATCAACTGTCCCCCATTAATGTGTACCACAAACCCACACATACACATCCGTATTTAGGGTTCAACTCCCACCACCCCCTGGATCATAAACTGGGAGTCATCCGGACTCTGTACCACCGGGCTGACAAACATCCCCACTGAGTCAGTGGCTGTGGAGGAAGAGAAATCTCAGATCAAACATGCTCTGGTTAAGTGGACCCCAAGGAAAATGTCTCCGACACCAACAGAGTAATGTAGTGTCTGATGTTAAATGCCAGGAGGACTACAGTGACTTGTCCATCAGGGAGACCAGACAGATGCTGGCTAAGAGGATGGAACAACACAGGAGAGCCAACATGTCAGGTCAGGACTCTACAGTCTCCACCATCTACAGGCTATTGGACACTAGCCTGGTTTGAAAGGGGGGTTAAAGACCATCTATGTGAAGAGGGAACCACCATCCTCAACAAAGGTGGGGGGGGTCTGAGAGTCCATGTGTCATCATGTGACAATGCTGTGATTGATCCTATTCCCCAGTCCTCTGTGAATAGTCCTCATGACCACTGAATGTCCAGCCAATGAGCAGCTCTCATATGAACCCAGCCTTTAGTGGTGTGGTATCACTGTGTTGTTGATCAGGGTGGGGATGCTGCAGTCAGCTCAGACTCAACATGTCTCCTGGAGGAGAGAGGACACGTCTCTGAATAAACCTCTGATCCAGTTCAACCGATTCACCTTTTTGTGGGTCATAGAGAAGCAAAAGGCTTAAATTGAATCCTGACAGGTGGACAGAAAAACACTGTAAGGGCTTTGAAATGGCATATCATCCCAATCATCTGGCTAATACAACCTCAAACAAAGAAATAATACAGTCATATACACTGGAGAAATTTGTGGTGCCATCTTAACATATGTTAATTTGTGAGGGTCTTTCTCATCAATGAGACATCGCTTGTTTGAGACTTCCCTGAAAAAGTTGTTCTGACAAAATGCTATGCTCACCTGTGCCCCCCTGTGGTTGCCCAGCTCAACTGTCTTGAGAGCAGAGGTTCCCTTCTCGCTGACACTGGAGTGGCGGCCCTGCCAAAAGAAACAGGCGCTCCTCTCTCTGCCGGGACCACCCACACTCAACTCTCCAGGCCTCTGCCGCTTCCCCACTGACAAATCCCAAGCACATCACAGACAAAGAAATTCAATTTGGTTTCCTCACACAGAATGCAATAATGGTTTATTTAAGGCATCACGACAAAACCAAAGTGAGATGCAAAAAAAGGCGAGTTTCATTTCTTTTTTTCAAACCAGATTACTCAGTTTCACTGCTTTATTTCTCATTTTGTCAAAGGTATGCTTTGTTTGCTCCCATGCTACAAAATAAAACTATGCTAACTACAAATATTCTTAAACGGTTGGGTACTTAGCAAGTACATTACATTTTGGTTAAGAGAACCTCTACGAGAGATGGTGACAAACCTCGCAAAAATTTAAAAACATCCCTGATTTCCCCTAAATTGTTTTTCTGGGCTTTGCACTTGTATCGTATGGGTCATTCTACAAATCTGGTCGTTTCTGGAAAACTTCACCTGTGGCTTTGTGCATGTGCAGTCAGTACTGATGAGTAAAGTAGTGATTGAATGGTAAATGGACTCATTTTTATATAGTGCTGTCCTTGTCTAGCTACCAGAGATGGCCAAAGTGATCCAGTAAGAGTCGCTGTGGGTGCAGGTCTTTGTTCCAACTAAGCCCTTGCACACCTGATTCTATTACCTTAACCCCCTACATCAGCAGAGGCCCTGGAAATAAATCTTAACCAAAAGATCAAGGATTTAATTTTTGAACAGCTAGTTTAAAAATGGTTTAAGACGACCCCATGAAATATCAAGGAAGAAGTGATGTTACCCTGGAGTATGGGGTCAGGGGTCACTACTCAGGACCATCCATTCTCTCTGGGCCCACAGTGAGAGCTGTGTCTGGGTTCTAGGTAGTGAGTCAGACTCCTGCCTGGTGGGGGTTGTCCTCCACCAGGGCTGCTCCTTGTCACCTGTCCTGTCTGTGATGTTCATGGACAGGATGTGGAGGTGTAGTGGTGGAGGAGAGGGGTCATAGTTCAGTGGACTGAGGATCACATCACTGCTGTGTACAGAGGATGTGGTTCTGATGACATCATCAGTCTGTGACCTCCAACAGTTTCTGGATCAGTTCACAGCTGAGTGTGGAGCAGCAGGGATGAGGATCAGCACCTCTAAATCTGAGACCATGGTTCTCAGCAGGACACCAGAGGATGGTCCACTCTGAGTAGGGAATGAGTCCTGACCCCAAGTGAGGGAGTTCAAGTCTCTCAGGGTTCTCCAGTGAGGGGAAGATGGAGCATGAGTTGGACCAGAGAATCAGAGCTGCTGGAGCAGTACTGAGCTCACTTGACCAAACCATGGTTACCAAGAGAGAGCTGAGCCAGAAGACAAAGCTCTCCATCTACTGGTCAGTGTTTGTTCCTACTCTGGCCATGAAAGCTGGGTCATGACAGAAAGAACAAGATCATGGATATAAGCAGCTGAAATGGGTATTCTCAGGAGGGTGGCTGATGTCTCCCTTGAAGATATGATAGGTCCAGTTATCACGAGGGACTCTGAGTAGAGCCTCTGCTCCTTCAAGTTGAAAGGAGCCAGTTGAGGTACTTTGGGCATCTAATCAGGAGGCCACCAGGTTACCTCCCAAATGAAGTTTTCCAGGCATGGCCAGCTGGGAGGAGGCCAGAGGATAGACTGAGGACCAGGTGGAGGGATTTTATCTGTATACTGTTCTGGAAATGCCTTGCGATCCTCCAGTCAGAGCTAGTTGATGTTGCAAGGGAAAGGAAAACTTGGAATTTCCGGCTGAAATCTGGTACCTCTGGGACTCAACCCCAGATAAGCGGTTGACGATGGATGGATAGATATTGATAAAATCCTTAGCGACAGTGCCAATTAATGACCATCTAGAATGCAAATATGCCAGATCTACCCACTAGACTATTTCTCATCATTTATAGAATGTGGACAGATGGATGATGATCTTTAAAGAGGCTGCAGTAGTTTACCAGCTCATGCAGATTTAGAATTTTCTGATGAACATGTTTTTTTAGCAAAGAGCCTTTCTTTTAAAATAATTTTCAGAAACCTTATTTGGTATCTTATCAATGTTCTGGATTGGTTCCTTTTAGAGATGAAGGACTAATGTTTGTCTGTCCCTTTCAAAGGCAACAGAAGCTGGTTCTAAGGAACAATTCTTCCAGTTTGTTCCAGCAACTACGATTGCTAATCCGTGGTCAAGACCAAGATTGTTTTCAGGTAAAATTTTCTGAACCCATACTGTTTTTTTCATTGGGTTTAAATAAATAAATCAAATAAATTGATTCCCTTATCAGTCCTGCAAGGGTAAATTTGGATTTCTCTGCATTTTAACCCATCCTATTTTATAGGAGCAGTGAGCTGCCAACATATGGCAAGAAAAAAGATGTGTTTTTTTTTAAATGATATACTCTGTGATGGAATGGGGATCTGTCCAGGATAGGTCCTTGCCTTCTCCCAATGAGTGCTGGAACAGGCTCCAGCATAACTCCATTACCTGGCTTCAGATAACCAGTTGAAATTGGATGGATGGATGTCTGTTCAACTATTAATATATAATTGTGAAACCAACCAAATTACCATGTAGTGTATTTCTCTCTTTCAGCTCCAGAGTATGTTCAGTCCAGAGGAGCGTTTGACAAGACACGGGGAGTTGTCAATTCGTCCTAAAGAGGATGTGACGATACACTTGCTCTTTGCACCCACCAGGGTGGCCTGTATGTTGGCCAAGCTTGAGATCAAACAATCTGGAGTACGGCCCTCACAGCCAGGGATCAAGTTTACGGTGAGAATCTGACTTTTATTTTACATCTCTCTGGTTTCTTTTATCACCTGCTATCTATTTTCCTCTCATCATTTTCTTGTTTTCTTTGTAACGTTTGCCTTTTTTTTCCTGACTGCTACTTCTATAAGCTTTTCATAAATCTTAAATGTTTTCTGCTCTGTGGTGTGTGTGTAGGTATAGACACACTGTCATTATTCTTTTCACTACTGATAATCAACTAATAATTCTTCTAAAGCTTGGCTTTAGAAGAAATGTGCATTAAGGATAACTATATCATAAGTTTACTCCCATGTTATCTCAGATTCCTCTTTCAGGGTATGGTGGCACCAGCAATATCATCCTGGAGGATCTGAGGAAACGAGCAGATGGCTATGTCACCACGCTAACAGGCATAGCTGTTGGCAAAGTCAGCAAGGTGTGTCTGTGTGTGAGGAACACTGGCTCCAGGGCAGCCTTCATCAAAGCTGAGGCTTACTCTGACATGCAGACGCGCTCCATCATGGATCCCTCTGTCATTAGCCTCTCCCCATCACAATTTGTCCTGAAAGAGAGAACGCAAGAGGTAGGACACCTTATTAAACTGATATTAAAAGATTATATTATTTGGCAGCTTGGTGGCTCAGCTGGTATACCACATTGGCTCTGGCCTTAATACATCATCCTGGATTGGATTCCAGCTTGGGACTTTTGTTGCATCTCTTTCCTTACACTCTCCGTTTGCTGTCTACGGTGACTCGCCTGTCAATGAAGCCTAGAATGCCTGAAAAAACATTATATTGTAGTGTAGGAATGAATGACTGTCAGAAGTTGAGGGACTTGAAATTTGAAGTTCAGACAAGAATACATTTTAAACAAGAGGGAAAGTTCAAGGTTTTGGCATAGAAGGTGTTTTTAAATTCGTGCAATCATTATTACATTACAGGCATTTAGCAGACACTCTTATCCAGAGCCACGTACATCAAGTGAGCAGTTGGGGGTTCCGTGTCTTGCTCAAGGACACCTCGACATGCTATATGCAGGGCCAGGGATCGATCCTGTAACCTTCTGATTCCCAGACAACCGCTCTACCCACTGAGCTATGCCGCCCCCCTGATTCAGTGTCAGCTTCTTAAATCCTACTAGGTGGTGCCTGTCTGTCATATGAATGCTAATCCTGTAATGTAGCCCTCTCAATGTGTGCGTATGTGTATGTATTTCTAGGTGATCACAGTACTTCTCAAGTCCACCCAGCGAGAGGTGTCTCTGTGTCAGTCAGCAAATGCGCTGCTCGTTACTCTTTGTTTTTTCTGTGGAGATGAAGTTTCCAGGCAGCAATACCGGAGGTCAGACATGGCGACAATTATTTTGTTTATTAAAGTGAATTTTTTTGACATTAGCATTTGGCGAAACACAATGAGGGAAAGTAAAGAATAGTTATTCAATCAAAACAATCTGATAAGTTCATTGGCTGGTTTGGGATTCAAGACGCAATTTGTTACATTTATGTGATGTGGAAGTACTGTTTGCACAATGAGACCCCCACATGGGAGTTCTTCTCTAATACAATTTTCTTTATTGTTGAAATGAGTATTTTAGAGAAATTGGTTTTGAATTTTCTCATTCAGCCAAGTGTTACCATTCACTGCCCTAGTATATCCTGCAGGACAATGTTTTTCTTGTTTGGCTAGTTGCAATAAGAGATGGCATATGAGCTAAGCTATAATTTAAGATGACATAATACTCCCAAAGCATTGATAAAAGCATACCCAATTGGCATTGAATTGGATTAAAAAATGTTTCTGTTTATTTATTAATTTTTGTTGTCTTTATTGTTTGCCCATTTATTCTGTGTTTTCCCCCCCAGGTTGTTGCAGAGTAAGGTGGAGAGTGGAAAGAAGATTCTTTCTGAGAATAGCATACTGAAGAATATTGAATTCAACACAAAGTTCTTAGGAGAGGATCAGATTACAGAGGGTAAGATATTTTGTAATGGATCTTGGTTTGCCCGTTGGAGAGTTGAGATCTGGTTAGATTTGGTTGAAGTGAGAAACTGATGCTAGAAGGATATGAGCAAAAAACATCTGAATTCTGGATAACTTCATTGTTTTCATTGCTACTCATTTCATAACAAAACGATAATACCAGAATCTAATTTCCTCCAAAAAAGAGCCTAAAATGTGTTGCGTGGTAACGGATTTCACTGATGTTGATCTTCCCCTGTAGCCTATGACTTGCCACAGAGACCGAATGAAGCCCAAATCTTCTATGGGAATATGAGTAAGGTAGTCCTGTCGCTGATGGGCAGCACAGAGAGTTCAGATACTGGCGAGAGTGACCACACTGAGCCCATGGAGTCATCTATTAAGCAGGACTTGGAGACAGACAGGTACCATCATGTACATGAGCTGTTACTGAAACAAAACATGCAAGAGCCTACTGTATCTTAACCATAGCATTTTAAAAAGACCACTTAGGGAAGACGGGAGCTGGCAACCATTAGGCAAGGCCACAGACAAGAATTTTAATATTAGTGCTATGATTTGAGAATTGTATTGCAATTTCATAATGATAGTCATCCCCAAAATTTAATAATGCCTTTTACATATGTTTATACTAGGGCTTAGCTAATTGACAAATACATCTGGAATAGGTAATGGGCTGAATTATTCACAGGAGGAATTTACATTTCTTTATAAAGTCCTCTATTTTGGAAATTAAAATTTCATAAGCATCCAACATGCATAGGCAAACAAGTACATATGCCACAAATACAATTCAAAATGGATCAAGGGCTTCATTCAGCATATGTAGCCTACATTGGACAACACTAGCCCCTACATACCTATGGTCATATAGGGCTTTATAAGCTTTTAGAGTAAGGCCCGGGCCACACTTCCTACCTGATTTACTCTGTGCACCATGGAAACGCTTTTCTTTTCATTTCGTTGCCCATTTTAACAGGTTCGAGTGGTCAGACAGCCTGAGTTGTGTTTTTATGTAGAGTTTTGGCACTGAGCCTATTTTCTCTGCTTTAAGCTTCTTGGTAAAAGTAGACTGCTAATTGTCAATATACATCATACATTACATAATTGAGAGTTTTTACTATAATTTCAATGTCTATATCTGTAGAATGTCACAGACAAAAAAAAACATTTTTTAATCATTAGCCGCAGCAAGCTAGGCAAAATTGAATTTTCATTAGATATAAAGAAATGAAATATTTGATTATTGATGGCATTTATCAAAGGAAAGCTCAAAAGTAAAAAGATGGGACTGGTGGTAGCAGCACCTCAGCAGCAATGCTGTCTCTGTTGACATTACACTTGTGAAAGTTTCAGCAGTAAAGTAGCTGTCACACACGGGTAAAGGTAAGCAGTGTGGACGAGGCCTAATGTGGATAATGTGTCAGCCATGCAGATTAGCTCTGTTATTCCCCCTTGTTTTTCATTTTAAGGCTGTAAGCAACAGCATGGTTCATTGGAGCAAAGTGGATTAGTTTTTTTTTCTCTGAAAACAGGCAGACAAGAAATTTGTTTCAGCCAAAGGTTATCATCAAATGGAAAAATCTGCTTATCCATCTCACAATAAATTGCCAATTGCTAAATGAATAGTTGCCAGTGGTGGGTCTGAAAATATTGACATATTACTCATAGGGATGGGTACTGTATTCAACAGGCACCAGCGATAAAAACTGTTGTATTGATCAATTCTGAGATTAATGGTTCTGCTGTTGGTATTGGTGAAATATAAAGAAAATATTTAGGCTACAAAAACATCCTAAACATTTTAGCTCACCAGCTCCATTTCTAATTTACAATAAGATCAAGACTAGTGTGTTCTTGAGCAAGACACTGAAGTTTTAAATTTCCCCTTGCGGGACATAAGGGAATCCATTTATTTTTCATTTGAGACATTATGCAATTCTACTCTGTTTTTGCTTTGAAGTGTGGGTAAGATTTCAAATGGGAAGAGGAGGGGGATTATAGTGGTCTGTGAAGGATTATGAGGGACAAACGTCTGCTTCCAAACATTACAGATCCTGTTTTTTAAGTCATACCTTCTTCTAGGTAATAAGAAGTTTATAAAAATGTGTTTCCACTGAAAATAAATAAATAAATGATTCCCTAACTTACTTAAAATGCAACTAATAACAAAGCACTAATTAGACAAAATATTGTTGGTCTGCAATTTTGGGGTTATCTTTGTTTATATCAAATAGTGTAAACATTTTCTTTTGTTCCAAATATCTTTTCCTGCACATTTGGTCTGAGCTGATAACTTAAGTGTATAAAGAATGTAATACTGCTCTCTATTTCCCTGTGGTTTCGCAAATAGTAATTTGTCCCTGGATGTGCTACCCGTGAAAGGACCCCAAGGTCTGGCCCTAAGAGTGGCAGAACCATCCCATAAGGTAGCATTTTCAATGTAGCTTCTTTAATAGACGATATGCTCTCAATACATTTTTGATTGCATCTTTTATGGAAGACAATGGAAAAGGATTTTGCCTGAATTAAATGGACTATGAAGTTTTGAGTGCTGAGTCTCTCCCCTAAGGCTTCAGAGTCCTCGGACAGGCAGCAGGAATCTTGGTCCGTTCAGCCAGAACATCTTGTCCTCACTGCTCCCACCATCAGTAAGTAGCAATTTGGGTTCTAACATGAATTGAAATATAGCATTGTTTCGCTGCAATTTTAAGTTCTACTCATGTATTTCAACGCTTTGCTGGGGTTGGGCCGTTTTTGTTTGTTTTTGCTTTTGCCGTCATTGGGCAAACATTTCATAGCCGTTCAGCATATTGTAATTTAAGAGTTGCGAGGAGAGTTATGGCCAATCATAGGTCTTTTCTGAGGGAGGGCATTTGTATTGGCTATTCTTACAAATGCAGATCCATGTGTCAATTCACATTCATCCTGACCTACTGGTTGCTTGTGGAATAGTTCAAGAGATTCACTGATTTCCCGGCTGCGCTGTTTCCAACCACGGCCAGAAGTCCATAGCTAGTGGGTCGTAATTGGCTAAGCCTCACACTGGTACAGGGGTTAGGTTGGATAAAGTATTCTGGGTTCACTAGTGTCCCCCTCTGGGTGGTCCAGGCCTCTTGGTTAAGTGAGCGGAAAGTACTCTGCTTCATTCTCCTCTGACGGCCAAGCACTGTGCTTTCCCCACCAGACCGTAATGTATAAAATAGTGAGTGCTTGTTGTCATGTGACTTGGAGGAGACGCATGCTACGGCTTCCTCCTTCCTGTTGACCTTCTAGAGAGGTATCAAAGAGACTGACCCAGCAGTAAGCAACTCGTGGAATTCAGGTGGGGGAAAAGGAGGATACAAGAATAAAAAATAATATTCATGTTCTCTATTGCAGCTTTAAAGGGGTCTGATTTTTAAATCCTGCTAACATGAACATGGGATAAGATTCTGGAATAAAATGTTACAATTTCATTCATCAAACACATCGATCCAAAGCAACCTACCTTTGAGAGTTTGTATAACGCAAGCGAGAATGTAGTCAGGAGTGAACAATGTGAGTAAGTGCCCTAAAGCTAATCTCGAGTCTGACAGGATGTAGGTGCCATCAGGCAGTGACCAGAGGAAATTATATGATAATGATTTTCACCATCTGCAGTCTTTTGTTGGCTTTGCTAAATAAATCTTTATTACAGATCACCAATGCTTATATTGTTATTGTTCTAGATGGTGCAGCCACTACCAGGCAGGTTCAGATCCGGAACAACACATCCAGACAGCTGAGTTTTGAGTTGTCCTGGCCTGCCCATTGCCTAACCATCACCCCCCAGCATGGAGTTATAGAGCCACAGTAAGAATTCACTATCGCTCTTACATACCACAAACTGAAGATGTAAAGGTGTGTAATGTAATAGCATTAAACTTGTCATCAAAAAATAATGTTCATTGTCTCCCTACTGCCAGAAGTATGCTTCTAGTCAATTTTATAGCCCATTATCACAAACTAAAAATGGGCTTCAGTGGACTTTACATTAACACAACATCCTGTCCTTAGACCCTCACATCAGATCAGAAACAACTCCCTTAAAAACCATTAACAGGAAGAAACCTCAGGGAGAGCCACAGAGGAGGATCTCTCTCCCAAGACAGACAGATGTGTGATGGATGATGTGTACACAGAATAAGACACACTTTACATCATACAACATGATCACGATAACAGAATTCTTATTGAATTAAAAAGATAAGAGTACTAATAATTATAACCTCCTTCATAATGAAGATATTAATCAATGAATATCTAAAATCCAAACACGCCAGATCAAGCCACTAGGCCAAGATTCATCATATGTTGCATGTGGACAAATAGACAGGTGGATGAGGATCCTTAAAAGAGGTGAGAATAGCAGCAGACAGATCAGTTTAAGCATCATAATCCAGACCACTACACTGGCACCAATTACAGGTCTCCCAGGTTCATGTGAGGTCACATACATAGAAAATGAGGACAACAAAGGAAACGTGCAAGGAGTCTTAAACATGTTATCATTTGTGTGATGCAGCTTGATCCTTTAATCCGCCAATAGATGGAAGGTTGTGGAATGATACTTGCATAAAGGGAAAATGTCAGGATGGCTTTCAGACCTACTAGCATTACCTACCTACCTTTGATGCAACTATTTCCCCACTATCTGTTTTTTTGTTAACCTAGGTGTCACCTGCAGGTTCTGATCAGTCCCAACCCCTCGCTAGCCACCAAATCTGCACTACTACCATGGAGTGGACAAATTTATATCCAATGTGACAGTCATCAGAAGGTATAAGATATCAGACGAGCTGACGTGAATAATGTTGAATCCTTTTTGAATGTTAATTACTTCATGTTGGTACTCTTTTTGTCACTGGAGAATGTCATCTGCTAAACACTGGAAACATATGTTGTTTCAGTCCATCAAGGTTCAGATTCGTCAGGATTTGACTCTGGACGTTTCAGCAGCTCCCGCAGATAGGACCCTGTCAGCATTGACTCCACAGGCTGCCACCCCTCTCTTGCCTTTGGTTAGGACCCGCAGCCAGACTGGTCAGCCCTTTCTGACCCCACAGCCCAAAGCACTGGTGGAGATCAGCCACAAAATGATTGTCTTCCCTGCTACTCCCTCTGGGGAAACTTCAGGTAGTAAAGAAGATTCCAAGCAGCTTGAATTATAATTCAGGCAAAGGTATAATTCAAATAGACCAACTCTGGATCCCGATAGAAAGGGATTTACAAACCAGGGTTGTACTGCTTTGCTTCAGAAGCCTGCCTGGAGGTGGAAAATGGAGAAGAGGAAGTCAGGTGGTACTTATCATCCTTTGCCCCTCCATATGTTAAGGTACTCCTCCTATATGTCACGTTTATTCATTTATTTTCTGCCACTCATCTGTTTATTGATCAGTTTCTTCAGTATCCCTTTTCTTTTAATATTTTTTTAGAGAAGACCTTTATTTTGCAGTTGTATTCCAGTTTCTGTGTACTTCTTCCTTTCTGCTTTCTAAATATATTATTGATGTGTCTTCTTTCCTCTTTTGGTAGTGCAGTTATTTTCTCTGTGTGTCTGTTAGTATCTGTTGCTGTTCTTTGAATGCATAGATTAAGCTAAACACCATATTCTTATCCTTATTC
>OMLC01101710.1:0-19753 GCA_900302585.1 Regalecus glesne | reverse complement strand
CTGCCTCCTGGTCTGACCTCTGGGTTGTCATGGTCTCGTTCTAACAAAATCTGCCATGTTTCTAGATAAGAGAGCGGCTCCATCCAAAGTGGGATGAATGCCGTCCCTCCTCATCAGATCAGGTTTTCCCCAGAAAGTCCGCCAATTATCTATGAAGCCCACATCGTTAGCTGGACACCACCTCGACAACCAGCGGTTGAATGACGACATGCGGCTATACATGTCGTCACTGGTCAGATTGGGTAGGGTCAAATCAATTATATTCATACAGCCCATGATTACAAATTTGGCTGTGTGGGCTTTAAACAACATCCTATCCTTAAATCCTCACATTGGATAAGGTAGAACTCCCTTAAAAAATCCCTTTAACATGAAGGGAAAATTAAGAAGAAGCCTCAGGGAGAGGGACCTCCCAAGTTGGGCAGGCACATAGCTGATGTTGTGTAGATAGAATAAATCACAATTTACAGAATGGAGCTCTGAAAGGATAACAATAATTAAAATGTAATTACAAGATATATAATACCAATAATAATAATAATAAGGATTCCCTTATCAGTCCCGCAAGGGGAAATTTGGATTTCTCTGCATTTTGGACCCAACTTTTATTGTATAGGAGCAGTGAGCTGCCAACATATGGCAGCTCGGGGAGCAGTTAGGGGTTAAGTGTCTTGCTCAAGGACACCTCGACATGCTGTATGCAGGACCGGGGATCGAACCTGCAACCTTCTGATTGCCAGACGACCGCTCTACCCACTGAGCTATGCCGCCCCCAATAACCCCCTTTATAGGGATGATGCATATTAATGAACATTCAGAATGCAAATATACCAGATCAAGCCACCAGGCTAATTTTCATATGAAGAATGTATTAAGTGTCCTTGACCAAGATACTGAACCCCCAACTGTTCAGTCCTTCAGATGGAATGGCAACCCGTCCAGGTTGCCTCCCCTATAGACAGTAGATTTGATCTACCACTCTATATAAATTGAGACCATACATACATATTATGCCATGTATTATTTACTGGGATTAGAGGCAATTTTCATGTATTTTCACCCTATTCCTCATATCTGTCATACACATGTAAATGAAAACCCAGACCTTGCAATGTTAATGCCATACTCCCTAGGTTACAAAGGATACGAAGCTCCAAACTATCTCAATAACCCCTATAATAACTTGTATACCTTCTTCTAATGATTGAGCTGCATAGGGTAGTTTGACACTATTAAGTTCACTATTTAAGGGGAGCTAGTCCAAATCTTTAACGATAGTTATTCTGGTAATTCCATTATTCGCATTTATTCCAGAATGTTTATTTGAGTTGTTTCTGTGGTTTCAGGACTGTCAGCCCAGAGCTCAAGTCTTATGCCCTCGGGGTTTTGTTTCTACTGCTAAGACTGATTGGTAAGAAGCTCTTAAAGAGATGTCTAACATTCATTGTATTCATGTAATTTTTACATATTCTCATTCTTATCTCTTGCCCTTTGCATATATTCCCTACAGCTAATTTAACTATGTTGTCTGTATTTTAAATACAACAAATCCATTAAAGCAGTTCTATCTTCATTTGGGATAATAGGACACTAAAAAGTAGAGACATTAAGCCCTTGCTAACTATAGCAGATAGCTTAACATGTATAACCATATTTTAATTGTTAAGAAATTGTTACCATTACATGAAAATCACAAAAACTAAAAAACTTCATATGATTCATATTTACATCAGTTTTCTCTGATTTTGAAGCTTAAGCATAAGACCAGAATCCTCAATGGCTTAGATTAGGGCAAATATTTTAGTCAAGAAAGCCTAGTCTGGGGTTGTTTACAGTGGAACTGCTTGTAGTGATCACATGTGTCCAGACGCAAATGGTCACAAGTGGTCTATTACTTTCCGTGAAGGTGATTATTTTCATGACCATCTAATTAAAGTGTGTGTATTTGTTAAATTGATATAGGATAACAAAACAGAGAACCTTTCTATCTTCATGGATTAATTAACTAAAAGACATTTTAATGACAGTTGGTTGAACCTAAAAATGGAAGTGAGGTTTTGTCACTTTAAGCTTAATGATGATTTTAGAGGTGAATTTTCAATATCATCTCAACAAGTGAAAAATGGAATTTAAACATTTCAACATTAGATTTTCTGAATTACTTTGTTTTTAGATCTCTTTTATTTCCTATGTATGAAAGACCCAAAATGATCACTATTTGACATAATAGCCAGGTTATTTTAACAGGGTTAATATGAGGGCTGTTCCTTAGTGATAGCTGCACTAGATTAGTGCTACATAAGAACAAGTCAACTTTCCATTTATAGTGACTTTTGTTTGAAAAATGTGGTTGATCACTATAACTGTGATCACTTTGTGTGGTTTCCACTGTATTTGGAGAAGGTTTGCATTTAAAAGGGAGGCACAAGATAGACCAATACACTGCTGATATGAATATTTTTAAGCACTTATAAGTGCTCTATTAATCATTTTTGATTACTTTTTGCAGCTATCTGTTATAAAGGGTTAACAAAAAAGAAATGTGTAAAAGAAAATGTAACTCGAAAACACGGCAAGACAAAATATGAAATTGAAATGCAGGCCTCAGTTACACCTATTATTTCAAAGGGACCACTTTCAATGAATCATATTAATCTGCACACAATTTGGTGTGTTCATGCTTGATAGTAAAATGTGATCTCTGGTCAAATCTGCATTCAGCTGAGCATGTGGAAAATTATGCTCCTTTGCAATTTGTTTAAAGTTATCTGAAAGTGTAGTAGAACTTGTACAAGGCTTACGCTAGGTGGGTAAATAAATGTATCCATTTAATGTGCTCCTATGTCCATATACACTGTGTGTGGAGATGAGGATGTGGGTCTGGCTAGCACTGTAGCCCTGCAAATCTGCACCCATGTATAATGGATACTTATTCATAGGTGAAAGGCAGCCTATGATTTTATTTAACAGTTCCACCACCTCCTTGAAACTAGCACACCTGCCTCTCTGCCCCCCACCCCAATGTCTATGCCATAAACACCTAGCATTCTGGTGTTTTGATTATGTGTTTTCACTACATGTTTTGTAAAGTACCTCATTTTGTCCTGACTATTCAGATCTCTGAGTACAATGCAAGTGCATCTATCCTGGGAGGTGGCCTGGCTGATCCTATCACAGCGTGAATTAAATGTGACTTTTAAGGGTCCAGACCTTTGTCAGTTAATCCAACCTTGTATAATCGGATAGATGAGGTGACACTGAAATGACAAGTGTAACTGAGGCTGTGAAGTAATAATGTACACTAGAATCTAATTCAACCTTTGACCCCCCCTCCAGGCTTCATACCCCCTCCTCTCATCTTCGGCATGGGCATTGACTCCACTTGTCTCTTCTGGAGCACTGTGTGTGGGGAAAAAGGTGCCTGTATGCTGTATGACAACGTGGCATACAGGCACCTGTATGTCAGCATTGCCATCTTCCTCAAGTCATCGGCATTCCTCCTGTACGCCACCACCTGGCAGTGTCTGAGAAAGAACTACAAGAGGTACATCAAGAACAACGAGGGCTACCTCACTCCCACTGAACTGTTTGCCTCCAACATGACTCTAGACAACCTGGGCAAGGAGCTCACCCAGAACCCTGCCACCAGGACAAAATTCATATACAACCTAGAGGACCATGAGATGTGTGACAACATGGAATCAGTTTTATAGTGGCTGTTATTTTGCAATTTTCCCAAAGGACTGTGATCCCAGAATGTTTATCTTGGTTTTAAAGAAAGTCTTTCATTTCCACAGGGGTTCTGGTTTTCAGCTGCACCAAAAAGGGCAACTGTTTGAGCTAAAAAAACATCCCATGACTCAACTGAAATTGAAGAGTTTATTTCTAAAAGATGTACTTACCATGCCAGGGGAAAAAATAATTAGCAAGTTTAATTGTCTTTAAAGTCTAGAGGATCAGTGGTATTTTTTTGTCAACTCGGGCTTCAAGTTACCTACCGCATAAAACAAAAATGTTGTTTAAAATTTTGTACAGGTAATCATTTTAACATTGTTTCAATATTTTCAAATGGAATATTATATTAGAATGAAATCCTTAAAGAATAAAAAGGTAGATTAAATTCAAGTTTACTGTGAGACCAAGATATGTGGTAACCCTTCTGAAAGTGTTTTATGATTTAATACTTAAAAGAAGGAGTATTCATGAGTTGGCTATTATTGAGTCAGCAGTTTGATTTTCCCTTAAATCTTCTGATGAAGCATCCATTTAATCCAGTAATTAGAAATAACAGATTAAAAAGAGAACATAAATGAAATGTCTTCACAACACAATTTTTGGGCTTGTGGTTGATTTTAAATCCCACATTTTTTAATTGTTTTTTGGCTGGTGTCATGGAGCTGTTTACTTTTCTTTTTTTAATACCTGATATGATTTAAAACTTGGAGTCAAACTGGGATTCCTTGTCGAAAGCAATTTTTGAGGAACATTACAGTGAGGTTGGTGAGGTTTGCTCTGAAGAGCTCTCTGTCGTGCTTGTCATTAAGAATTCCTGTCTTAGGCTGGAGTTTCTTGAACCTCAAGATATCATTTAAGTTTTTCACTCGTGCTGCAGACATCCTTTAGTCTTACATGAACTACACAGCCTCGGATTGAACTGTTGTTGTTGTATCTAGCCTTCGAAAGTGTAAGCTTGTCCAAATAGACGATCGTCCACTGACAGCTGTCTAGTCCACTGACTGGTCTGAGTGGGCTATTTAGTTAAGATGTAATGCAATAGAGGTGTTAACAACAATAGCAGCCTAGATGCTATCTTAAGTCTCACCATGCAGAGTGGTTGCCATGACAACAACCAACATATTTGCACTTCTCAGTGTGTCTTACATCATGTGACCATTGTATGATACAATGTCTTTGAAACCAATACCTTCTCTGTCATTGTTGTTGACATTTATACTCTGCCACATATCAGCTATTTTAGCCCTCTTTGATCAGTTTCCAAAGCGGTGATTGAACTATTAATTTTCTCAATGACTGGGAGGCTAGTCTCAATCTGACAACTTTATGAGACTCACAGTTTGGTTCATAAGATAAGAGGATATTTGTTTAATTGGACTATTTATGAAATATCAGCAACCGATTCTGATTATGTGTATCATTTTATAATGTCTCTGTTGTGATCCAAACTCTTCAGCGAATTTGATGTGAAAGTTTTTGAAAATTAACTTTACATTTCTATAACTTTTCGATAACGCGATAACTGCTGTAATCAGTATGTTCTGGTTTTTTCAGGGTGGATTTGGGGATGTATTGGTGGACAGTGGTTGAGTGTTTGTAAAGATGATCCCTTTAGTATGACATGGTATAAAAAATGTTTATTTTAGAATGCTGATCAAAGGCCAAATATTGGTTTTAGTTAAACATATTTCATCACTGGAGATAGGCCCCAGTCCATCCCGAGTTGTGTTTTTCAATCTTTCAACGATGGCAATCCTGGCTATTTTATTTCCCTCTGTATCAAACATTTTACCCCTGACAAAATAACACCTTTCAAAAAATTAGCTCCGACATGGAAAATCAGATGAGTGAAAAACAAATCATGTTAAGTGTTGAAAGTGAAATTGTTATCTTGAGGGACTCCTGGCTTACTAGCAGGTGGCTTTGTGGTTAGCACTTTTGTCTCATAGCCAGAACAGCCTGGGTTGGATTCAGGCTTTTCTATGTAGAGATTGCATGTTTTACCTGCATTCACAATAATTTTCTGTGGGTACTCTGTTTTCCTCTTGCAGTCCAACGACATGCATGTTAGGGTGAATGGGAGACTCTAAATTGCCACTTGGTATGAACTTGTCGCCCTGCCTTATGCCCAAAGCTTGCTGGGCTACAGTCAAGCCACACATGAGCCTGAGTTTAAGTGTCTACAGAAAAAGAATGAATTAACAGACTCACAACATGTGAGAAAGAAGTGGTTCTCACTATGATAGGCCAATTTATGGATTGAAGATTTGACTGTACGACGAGACAGTCTCTCTGACCACTAGACCACCCTCCCCTTTGCGACTCCTATATGGCAGTATTATTTAGGTTAAAGCATGCCAAAAATGCATGCTATTAAACAGTAGAGATATACATATATTCAGTCTGTCACTTGGATAGACATGGAAGCTCATGAGCTGATCGCCATGATGATGGTTTTATCCACATCAAACTGTAATAGCCTCCAAATTGTATTTCTGACCATGGAAAGGCTTTATAATGCATACTGCATTGTGATGTTGAAACTCTTTTTTTAAATGTATAACGGTCAAATACTGACCCTTGCTTACTTCATAGAATCACTCTGCATTATATTGAGGGTCTTAATACCATTTTCCTTACAAATAATGATTCGTTATTGAATTCAATGGGATTCTTGTATATTTTTTTCTTGCATATTTTGTTTGAATTATTTATTTATACAGAAAATAAGTGCATATCGTCTTTTTTCTGGCTTACTTTGTAAGAATTTAATATGTTTTGCATCAAAATCATGGATTCCACTTAGATATTATTAGACTACATATATGAGCAGTTATTTAAGAAAACTATCTATGGGGAGGGGGAAGATCATATCACTGTAAAAGCGTAAAATCTAAATGATAGTCACTTGTTTTTATTTTTGTAAGGGCAACCTTGACATCATTTTATATCCTTTTAAAAAGAGCTGAGAACGTTTTAATTCTGTACTGTCAAGTCATTTTTTAGGAGTAGGTTGGGATGCTTTCTAAGTACCATAGGAAACCAAACTCCTCATACTGTGAGTTTAGTTTTGCAAGGTTTCTGTCACTCATTTGGCTCATCATACAGGACTCCATCATTACTGTTTGTTTCAGATTGTTTCTAATGAACAGTAGTAGTACAGCAGTATATAGCATTAGGAAAGCAGACTGTATTTAGGCTAGTTAAAGACTTGAACCCTTAATGGACCTATACACACCAGAGCCAAACCAGTTGAGAGGACCTCTCTATGGTCTTCTGTGGTCATACACTTATCTGATATGTTTATTGAACACTAAAAACATAAGAATTGTGTTCACTGGTGGTGAAAGGGTCAGGAAGACAGACAGCAGAAGCAAATGGATATTTTCTGCTAAGTCTAAGGACACGATTAGCATGTTTCTCTTCATATATGAACACTTCATTTGCGTTGAAGAGTTAGCTAGCATGAGGATGCTGATGTGTGTCATATACTGACTCAACAACCGCAGCATCCACAGATAACTCAGTAGAGATGGTTTTACATATAGGAGAGGTCATGACTAAGCTCAAAGACCTCAAGTCCCTACCATTATTAATGGTTGGACCTCTTGCAGATACCTGTCAGTGTGTCGTACAATGTCGAATCAGTGTCCTCTAACATATTAGAGCCATTTTAGAGCCAAAATAATGCCATAGAAGTGTTGTGTGACATCTTTCTGCTGAGGACCTGTCCCTCCATGCTGGAGTTTAAACTGAGCAGATCACTCACAGAATCCTCCAGCTATACGTAGCCTTTCTGTTAATTTGGTCACATCATGCAAATATAAGTGTCCCAAAAAATGTATTGCCTATAAATGATGTATAATGGTCTAGAATACAATGTTACTTAGGGTGTATTAAGTGTTATTATGTAGGCTTTTTTCTACCTGTGAAGTTATTGTCCTGATTTAGATTAATCTTGCTTTCCATCGATGGCAAAGCTGATAGCTGTTTGTTGCTTCGGTCCAAATTTTTCTTTAAGAAAAAAACTTAGCTTGAAATAAACAGTACCAATGTTAAGATGTAGTCTGACATTGTAGATGATGGTGACTATCGAATATTAGCCAAACATAACTAATAGCAGTCCTGCACCTGTGCCTGGATATTTAGTTATACTCTGTCTGTGGTGTACCATGTCAACTTGTGCACTGTAAAATTTACACTCACAGACAAGCAAACACATAGTGCAGCTGTAATGTATGCCATGCCGCTGGCAATTTGACAGTGCTTGCTTGAATTTATATTCACCTGCGGCGACAGGACTGTTTCTTTTTGGCACCAAAATGTGCTTGAAATATTTTTGCCTTGTGATGACAAATGAACTTTTGAGCTTAAACTTTTGGTTTTACATCATTTTTTAATTGTTTACCTGATGACCTTGCCTTGCGCTGACAAAAGCTTAAGTTTTATATATGACCTCTGCTGGTAGCATTGACATGAGTTTAGTTTCTAAAAATCTCTATCTTTAATGGAAAAAATAATATCCAGATGGTTATCAGAGGATATTTGTAAAATCTAAAGATTTTAGTCATTTTGTCAACAAAAGATTTAAATTGGCTGCAACCCTGTAAATCAATGTTAGATGTTTCCATTTAGAAGCAGAGTCTTCACATGGACATAGATGGTTCGGGCCTTTAGACAGCATGAAAGTGTCAGCCATGTCTACGAAGGCTTGGAGTCATGTTTGCCAATGCTGTGAGTGATAATCTGTATATGTATTTCATGACTCCTCACGGGAATCTTTTAAAAGACAAAGGGCATTATGAAACTATCACCTATATTTTCAAAGTGTCTCAAAAGATTTTTAGATGTGCTCTACCGCTTCTTTGTTTTCTTTTCTCTTTTTTTGAATACATGAATTTATAATTAAAGCTTTACCTTATGGCATATTCTTTGGAAAGAATTATATGATTGTATGTTACTGTAAATACATTAAAAACTATTTTCCTTTTTATTACAACATTTCCTGCCATTTATTATAATCTAACCTGATTAATAATTACAAGCCTCTGATGGTATCCTTGTTTATCAAATCTCAGTATTATTACTCCCCAGCAGAGTCTCTTGATGGCAACACAGTGGAATGTTATATATATAGGATGACCAGATTGTTCTGTGTTGGCTCATTGAGTAGAGCACAAGCCTGGAAGTCAGACATTGCAGGTTTGTAGTTCGCCGCATAGTTTGGTAAATGTAATGCGTACATTGTAAAGTGCATTGAGTGCTCGTTAGACTAGAAAAGTGATATAGGAACAGAGATGTAAATTGGGGTGCTCACAAAGAATTGGGCAAACCAGTGCCCCATTCTTTGATGTTCACATCTCTGTTCCTTTAAAAGGGAGCTGGGTGGGTCACATACTGGACTGAGAGTTGAGTATGACAGTCAGATGAATGTTGAAATGTATTCCTGTTTTGTTTTAAACCTTTATCCAGATGACCTGATGCAACTAATTTGACTTTGTTGACTACCTGGATTATTGAGCCTGAGAAGATCTTTTTCAAGTCAATTGATGGTTTGAAATTGAAACAGGTGAGCCATGCAAAATTACTTAGTTTCCCTTGGATTCCCACTTGTCTTGGTCAGCTCATATTGACAATGTATTGGCTAAAATGGGGAAAGGCATTGCCATGGTAAATACATGTTTGCCATATATATCCCCTTCAATTCTTAAGCTGGTAGTGTTCAGTCGTGTGTGTTTTCATATTAAGAATATTGTTCAATTGTATGGTCATCTGCATCAAAGAAGGAGCTGAACAAACTTCAATTGGCCCAAAACAGAGTGGCCAGATCAGTTCTTCAGTCCTCAAATAGAACAAATGTAAATTTAATGCATAATATCTTTCATGGCTGACAGTTGGAAAGAAGTCTTGTAAATCTTCTCTCTTTTTCAGAAAGGTATTATCATCAAGGTTTCCAACATTTTAGCTGATCAATTACATTAGATTGAAAACAGTTACACTCATTTCACTAAACAGGCACTATATAGTAACGTAGTACTTCCTCGGCCAAGGACTACTAATCTTAGATCTATAGTACTTTATAGAACCATATTCAACTGGAACAAGCAATTAAAGAATAGATACAGTTTCAAAAAATATTAAAAATTGATACAAGCAGCTGAGATGAGATTTCTTAGGAGGGTGTCTGTTGTCTCCCTTAGAGATAGGGTGAGAAGCTCAGACATACGTGAGGGACTCGGAGTAGAGCCACTGGTCCTACAAATAGAAAGGAGCCAGTTGAGGTGGTTCGGGCATCTAGTAAGGATGCCACTGGATCGCCTCCCAAAGGAGGTTTTTTAGGCACGTCCAGCTGGGAGAAGGCCACGGGGTAGACCGAGGAGCAGATGGAGGGATTATATCTCTACACTGGCCTGGGAACGCCTTGAGATCCCCCAATCAGAGCTTGTAGATGTTGCAAGGGAAAGGAATGCTTGGAGGTCCCGGCTGAAATCTGCTACCTCCGCGACCCGTGGTTGACGATGGATGGATGAATGGATGGATTAAAAATTGAACTGATTTAGATGACCAGGTGACAGTCAGCTAATCTGTCTTTAGTGTCTTTAATTTTATGTGTAATGTATGCGTATAAATATGTACACATATTTTATTTTTTGAATGAAGGTACTCTTTCAGATTAGAGTGTTTGTTTTGAGGTTCTCTTCTTAGTCTCATGGCTCTCACTGGCCAGTGGCTGCAGTTTCCTTAGTTTCCTTATTATGATGATGCGTGGAGGTTGGGTGGTCAAGGGTATGGTTTGCCAGTATGGCTGTAAATCTGAAAGGTGTTAATGAATTAATTTAGTCATGTCTTTCATGTGGTGCTTATATCTCTGATTTATATTTTAATCTTTCCTTTTTAATTTCTATTTTATATTACATTAAAATATTTCATTTTCTAATATTTTTCCCATTTTATTTTACTCGTATTATTAATTACATTCTGTATCTGTATGCTTTGCATTAACTCATGAGAGCAGAAGACTAGTGTTAGCTAAATTTTCTGCTAATGAGGATCATAATAAAACTATAAAATACAAATCCACGTCCACCCCCAGAACATTGGGGTTAATTGCAACATGTAAAATGGACCTCTCACATTCTCAGAAGATGATAGAGTACATGTCATGCTATTTTCTTTCACTATCAAACTAAAATAAGAAAATAATCCCTTTATTAACTAGATGGAAAATAATCTACCCCCCAGTCAAACCATTGCAGATGGTGTAAATATACATATAACGTGTCAGTAAAATTCACTTTTCATGGTAGATGCTAGTAAATTCCCCTGCTATAAATTTCCCACAAGATGGCAATATTGATCACATTAAGTCGACCATGGGCTGTTATCCCCATGCCTTCAATCTCACTTAACCCCCCTGTGGTTTGAATGCTAACATGATATCATTCAGACATGTCGCTATAATAGAACTGCGGGCATCTAACTTTAAGATATGATGTGATTACCATTGTTTGGTCAGTGGTCTTTGGGAAGGTCATATTCACCAGCAGAGCTGACTTTCACAAAAATACAGCTGACCACAGACATGCAGTAACGCTATTAGTAATGGACCAAGCAGTGTGAAAGGAACTATTTCTTCTGCCTAAACTCAAGCAAAAAAACATTAGTATATCTGTCAAAATCTCGAAAATAATTTACACATCTTAAGGTTTAATCTTTCTCATCATCCTGTAGCCTGAGTTTTTCCTGATCTTCTTGCCAGGCCTCCTAGAAGGTACAAAATGGATATTAGCTGGAGTAATGTATTGACCAAAGTATAACCTTGTGCAGTGACTTTAGAATCTGGGGTCAAGCTAGAGGCCAAGCAGCAGCATTGTTCTATGCAAGCACAGAGCTGAGAGCTGTCCAGTTTCTAAGAGGGAGCCAGGGTCCTACTGGGGCCATGGTGCGGTGAAATGGAAGGAGTGCCACTCCATGTTCCACTTGATGCTGAGTGACTCTGAGAGGTTCTGTCATGTTTCTTGGCTATTGACTCGATTACTCTAGACTTCACGACAAAGGCCTAAACTTGTTTGGGCTCTGCATGCTGACAGAAAGATGTGTCTTCCACTTGTCTTCACAATGACCTGAGGACTTTGCTGGACTGTCATGTCCATGTCCCCAAAGTCTCACCTCTTGAACCCAGAGATAACCTTCCCACGAAATTGCCCATCTGTAATTCTCCACTGGCTGGGTCCATACCATGCAAAGAATCACAAGGATTTTATTTTTTCACTGAAAGTGCCATGGATTATCTGTCTACGAAAGTCAATTTGTTCAGCTTCAATTACATGGGTGACGACCAGAAATTCTGATCCTTTGCGATGCATTACTGACTGTCACAATAGGTTGAAAAGTCAAGACATAGAGAAACCAAACGCCATTAGCCTATAAAGGAATGACAGGACAAGGCAAGACCCTCAGCTATGCTCATGGCTGAGTCTGTTCTTACTTCAACAGGAGACAAAATCACCAATCCATTCCTCATTTGTAGGATAAAGGAGACCATCTGGACTTGCCATACTGAGGAATCAATGAACTATCTGTATTGTACATAAAGAGGGGCATATTGCATATTTGACTAATGTGCTGTCTTATGACATGACCCGGACAGATGACCCAGTTTATTGTGGAGCTCCTAAATTGTTTAAAAAACAATCTGTGACTCAATGACAGCAGTCCAATGATCCCTTTCATCCATAAAAGGTCTACGTACAAAGAGGCTGGGAATTGCATATCCAGTTGCTTGGTGCCTTTGCTCTCCATAATCTAATAATGTGATCCATCATGTCTATGCCGACAGCTCCAAACTCTGGGTGTTGAAATACTTTCTAAAAGAGCCCATCAGAGGATTAGCACCAGGATATTCGTAATCTGTATCTTCAACACAAGAGGCAGCTTGAATAAAATAACATCATATTTAGGATAATTATTTTGGTTTTTATTCTTTAAAATGTATCCACTTTCTTTCCCACACGAATTCCCAGAGTTGGCTACTGCTGGGTCAGTCTCTTTGATACCCCTCTAGAACATCAACAGGAAGGAGGAAGCTGTAGCATGTGAGTCCTCCAAGTCACGAGACGACTAGCCCTCGCTATTTCGCACATCACGGTCTCTCTGGGAAAGCACAGTGCTTGGCCGTCGGTGGAGAACGAAGCAGAGTACTTTCCGTTCACTCAACCGTGAGCACCCGACGACACTAGCTAACCCAGAATACTTTATCTAACCTAAACCCTATACCCATGTGAGGCTTAGCCAATTATGCCCCATTAACTTTGGCACAGCCGGGATTCGAACACCCAACTGCTCAACGCAGAGATGCACTGAACATAGGATCTATGCCACCAGAGGCCCTATATTTAGGATGATTCTTAATTCCACTCCTTTGGAGAAGACCTTTTTTTTCTGTCGTCGGTCCCATATAAAGACAAAAATAAATTACGTGTCTTCAGTCACTAGAGCAGTCTTTTTCTGACCTGTAAATCTGAAATGCTCTTGGTCCTTGTCAACCTTCCAAGCATTCACCTTACAACGATAGCTATCTTTTGGAAGAATACCACAGCACCAATAGATCATAGATGTTCCTTCTTAACTCACACACAGGGAGACATGGAAAATATAGCCGAGTTGTCATTTCCTTTTGTTCACTGGTGATGCTGCTGTTTGAGAGATGGTCCTGGTTGAGGAACCATCCATTATCCTGATGAGCCAAGAGTTCCCTGGTGAGCCCAGTTACAGGGTGAGGGAGACAGCTGACTGGCACTATTTGTTCTGCTAAAGCATTCATCATGCTAATGATACCTAGTACTAGGCAGCTCTGACACACTGGTGAAACCATACCGGCTTGTTTGAAGACAGCAAGTGAGCGAGGGACCCCATGGACAAGTCTAGCCTTTTCTCCAGCCTAGTTCTGGTGTATGTAATAAACTCTCCCCCAACTGGACTAATTGGAATGATGAATGTCACCTCTCTGTAGAGATACAAATATCCATTCAGTCAAAACGGTCAGTGTTCATAGGCTGGGGGAAATTGGCTGTTGTGAAGGACAAAAATTGTTTTTGTAGTGCATGACATTTTATACCTCTGTCAGGGAACAGCTGAATGTTGTGAGCAGGTTTTTTTGGAGCTTCTGTTGTGAAAAATCAGAAGCAGCTCAGTGCTTGAGAGGTATTGTCGTGGTAAGTTTTATAAAATCTTGATATATCACTATTTAAAAGACAATGACATGTTCTATCTATTTGGTTTCATTATTTTTATCATTTGTCATCACTATTACATTATATTTTTCTCTTAAGGTTCAACATCAACAGAACAGCCTTACTGCAAGAAACTCCAGAGTTGGAATCCTTTCCCAGATTCACACTACTGCCTGTGCCCCTGACCAAAGCGAAAGGAAAAAAAACTGGAGTGGATTCCCAGGAATTGCAGCTGCTCACTGCTCCTATACATTAGGATGGGTAAGATGCAGAGAACACATTTCATTGTAGGTATGTGCATTGACAAATGAATAAAGCTTCTTTTTCCTCTTCAAAGTATTTAATAGTCTCCTAAATGTAGAAAGATGTCAGGAACCGTCCTTCCACATCTGTATCAAGTCAATCGTCTGACCTCAAAGAAAACAAGAGATATCAGATAAGACAAAGACATCAACTGTCTGCATCTATCCTGGCCTGTAGCATCCAATACATCACAATAACACGCCACAGATGCGATTTGCTAGCTCGGACCATCCAATCAAAGGATGGGAAAATGCTGATCTCAGTATATGCCCGCTAGATGGGGTGTTGCTAAATTGAAATCTGATTGGTTAAAGCAATAGTTTCCTTTCCATTTATGTTAAGCTACAGGTGCCCGCACTGTTAATTCCGAAGGCCTCAAGGCAGATTTCTTTGATCCTGGGAACATATGATAGCTGAAATAGGATTTGATTAAAAGTCTAACATAAACACACACCACTGGAAGCAGTGCGACAAAGAGAAAAGCTATGAAATGAAGAGAACAGACTATTGGGAATCATTTAATACGTACATAGTCATGGAAAAAAAAACGTAAGTCAGGGATTCTGATAGTGCTTAGGCCAGCAGAGATGCCCTTACTCGTCCTGACAGCCCACCACTGCCAAAACCAAGTGGCCTTGTGTGAAATTATATATTGACTTGTTCTTATATAGCACTTTTCTAGTCTAGCTACAACTCAAAGCCTGCAGTAGGATATGAACTGGTAATATATGTAACTTCCAGGCACAAACTCTACCACTGAGCCACGGCAGCTCTAAATACCCCCCTTTATTAGTCAATCGATCAGTTAACCAGACTCAATCAATCATTAGATTCAATTATAGCAGACACACCTAGGCTTTATTTCTGCCAGAACCTTACCATCAATATTATGTAGGCCATAAGATGTCAAGCAGAACACCATGCTGCCATCACAAGAAATCCAGGGTGAGATTAGATTGGGTTACAAACACATTTCTAAGCCCCTGGGACTCACAGTGAACCGCACTGAGAGCCATTGTCTCCAATAAGAAAAAAAAACTTGCAACAGTGATGGATATTCCCAGAAGAGGCTGATTTACCAAAACTCCTTCAGGGGAACAGTGACGACTCATCCAGGAAGTCACACAAAAACAGGATAATACTCAAATGCTGTCTCAACATGCAGAGCTATCTCTACGGCCCTACCAAGAGTCAGATGGTCTGGCTCATGCAGCAGTTTCTCCCTAGTTTTCTCACATCGTGTTCTCTCGGTGAACTGGTCCCAAATTATCTGTTCCTACAGTGCGCCATAGTCACACAGATGGGCCATGTCTCTTAGGTCAGTCACATAGATATGCACGGATTCACCGGTTCTTTGCAGCCTCTTGCTGAGCTTGTAGCATCATATCAAGGTCCTCTGCTGTCTGGTGAAAAAAAAAAAGGATTCCCTTATCAGACCCGCAAGGGGAAATTTCGATTTCTCTGCATTTTTAACTCAACCTAATGTATAGGAGCAGTGAGCTGCCAACATATGGCGCTCGGGGAGCAGTTAGGGGTTCAGTGTCTTGCTCAAGGACACCTCGACATAGACCGGGGATCGATCCTGCAACCTTCCAATTGCCAGACGACCGCTCTATCTCTACGTGTGTTTCAGGCAGTCAGTGAGTAGAGTGAGAAAAGTCCTTTGTCCTTCCAATTTGGCATCAATTTGGCATCAATTTGGCATCCTGGTCGTGGAACAACAGACCAGCTCTTTATGCTTGCAAGGATCCTGGAGGGGGCCTGGGAGTATGCCCATCCAGTCTACATGTGTTTTGTAGACCTAGAGAAGGCTTATGACAGAGACCCCCGGGATATATTGTGGGAGGTGCTGTGGGAGTATAAGATAAGAGGGTCACTACTCAGGGCAATCAAATCTCTCCATGTCCAAAGCGAGAGCTCTATCTGGGTTCTAGATAGTAAGTCGGACTCTATCCAAGCGGTGGTTGGCCTCCACCAGGGTTGCTCCTTATCACCTATCCCATTTGTGATAATGATGGACAGGATCTCAAAGCATAGTTGTGGAAGAGAGGGATTGCCGTTTGGTGGACTTGGGATTAAATCACTGCTTTTTGGAGATGTAGTGGTTCTGATGATAGCATCGGTCCCTGACCTCCAACACTCACTGGATCGGTTTGTAGCTGAGTGCAAAGCAGCAGGGATTAGGATCAGCATCTCTACATCTGAGACCATGATTCAAAATGGTAAACCAGGGAATTGTCCAATGCAAGTAGGGAATGAGTCCTTGCAAGTTAGGGAGTTCAATGGGGAGATGGAGCATGGTTAGCACCGGATAATTGGAGTGGTTGGAGTGGTATTGCGCTCCCTTTACCAAACCCTCATTACCAAGAGAGAGCTGAGTGTAGCCAAAGCTCTCGATCTACCGGTCACTGTTTGTTCCTACTCTCATCTATTGCCATGAGATCACAGATACAAGCGGCTGAAATATGTTTTCTCAGGAAGGTGTCTGTTGACTCCCTTAGAGATAGAGGGAGAAGTACGGATATCTGTGAGGAACTCAGAGTTGAGCCACTCCTCCTCCAAGAAGAAAGGAGTCAGTTGAGGTGGTTGAGGTATCTAATAAGGAATGCCACATGGTGCCCTCCAAAATGAGGGTGTCTAGGCATATCCGGGTGGGAGGAGGCCATGGAGTTGACCAAGGACCAGATGGAGGGTTTTATCTCCACACTAGCCTGGGAATGCCTTGAGATCCCCCAATCAGTGCTAGTTGATGTTGCAAGGGAAAGGAAAACTTGGAGTTCCCAGATGAACTCTGCAACCTCTAAGCAGTTGATGATGGATGGGTGATTGGATGATTGACTCCGGCACACCAGTAATGTAATCTGAGAAAATGTATGGGAAAAATTGAAAGAATAAAGCATTAAATGTCACTCCATGTTCCTAAGACAGACAGGAGGCTTTACTCATATTCTTCTAATCAGCCACTAACAGTCAAGGGGGCAATCATGTGCAGTGTCCATAGAATAAAAGACGGAATACGCTGAGTTCATTTTGAGTGCTGAACCGCTGCTGGGAAAAGAGACAGCAATAAGACTGGTAGTCCTAAGAATAGGTGCGAATATTACTGCCATCACAGACATTAAACAAACACTCCCGCAGCAGTAACCTGAAGTGTTCAGTGGAGTTGGAAAACTGAAAACAAGACAGATCAGTCTACATGTTAACCCAGAGGTGAAACCAGTAGCCCACCCACTCAGGCATACTCCATTCCGGCTTAGGGGGCAGTAGAGTTCAATTTAAAGAAATGGTGGACTTGAAAATCATGGAGCTGGCGAGCGGATCCACCTCATGGGTGAATCTGGTTGTGATTGTCCCAAAACCTGGGAATGGTGTCTGACTTTGCTTAGACATGGGACAGGCTAATGAGGCCATGGTGAGGGAACTCTCTCCAATCCTCACAGTGAATGAGCTACTTCAAGGCATGATGAACTTAATCATGTTCAGCAAGTTAGAATTAAAATGGGGCTAGGATCCAATTTAACTTATTCCTGATTCATGTCACATCACTACGTTTTCTTAAAAATCCCCTTTTCCCTGCCTGAATTCCCGGAGTTGTCTACTGCTTGATCTGTTGCTTTTGATGCCCCTCTAGAGCATTGACAGGAAGGATGAAGTCGTAGCATGTGTCTCCTCCAGGTCACATGACAACTACCCCTCTCTATTTCAAACATCATGGTATTGCGGGGAAAGCAGAGTGCTTAGCCGTTGGAGGAGAACGAAGTGAGACTACTTTCCATTCACTTAATCGCGAGTGCCCGGACAACCCAGAGGAGGACACTAGCAAACCTAAAATATTTTATCTAACCTAACCCTTACCCCCATGGGTGGCATAACCAATTATACCTCACTAACTATGGACCTCCAGCCATGGTTGGAGACAGCACAGTCTGGATTCGAACATCCAACAATATGACGCAGAGATGCACTGAACATTGGCTTAACCCCCTATGCCACCGGAGGTTCTAAGTGACATCACCACATTTGCTGTCCATAACGAAGTATACAAAAGATTGTTGTTTGGTGCGTCCTCCACTTGTGAACAAGCAATGAGCATGGCCAATGCATCAGCTGGTATTGAAGTAGTGGAGAACATCTTTGAGGACCAGAAAAGGAAAGACCAGGAAAAGACATGCCCTTCAACTTTGGACCAGACTAAAAGCAAGCATTCAGAGCTCTCATAGTAGCACTGGTGAAAGTAACCACCCTTGCTTACTTTGACAGGAGGCGCCCAACCAGGTAATAGTGGATGCAAGCCCTGTAGGGTTAGGTGCAGTCCAAGTGCAGATCCAGAAGGGAAACAATGTCCCTGTGTGCTATGTAAGCCATAGCCTTGCTGATTGTGAACAGAGATACTCCCAGACAGAGAGAGAGGGGCACTTGGTCTGGTCTGGGCCTGTGAGAGGCTACATTCATACTTGTATGGGCGACAGTTTGACTAAGTCACAGATCATAAGCCATTGGAAGTGATATGTGGTCGCTGATCAAAACCATGCATACAAATAGAATGGTGGGTTCTTCGCTTAAAGCCATCCATCCATCCATCCATCGTCAATCCAACATCGGGTCACAGGGGGAACTGGAGCCTATATCTGTACTTGTCAGGCAACACTCTGTATAGGTCGCCAGTCTATTACAGGGTAGAGCAGTTAAGGGAATAGTGTCTTGCTGAAGGACACATCAACACGCTTCTCTGCAGGACCAGGGATCGAACCTGCAACCTTCCGATTGCGAGGTGACCGCTCTACTCACTAAGCGATGCCACCCCACCTAAAGCCATACCAGTCTAAATTAGTACACATAGCAGGAAAAAGCAATATTACTGACTCACTTTTGAGACTCCTTCCGAACACAGGGGAATATATGGTTTGTGGCAGTGAACATGACTCCAAAGACCACAAAAGAGGTGAATTTGTTCAGCTGGATCAGAGGTTCATTACAGAAACGTTTCGTCACTCACCAGGTGACTTCTTCAGTCTGAGCTGAAGGCAAACATCCCCCTCCTTATAAACAGTACCTTGCTGCCACACAACAATAGGTTGGTTTCACATGCAAGTTGGGTGATCAACTGCACATTTAGTGACAAAGGGCACCATTCACAGAGGATTGGGGAATGTTCGCGATCACGGCATTGTAAGACGCCGATAGGTGTACTCTCAGGCCACCGCCCCTATTCAACGAGGGTCGCTCCCTCTTCACGTAGATGGCCTCCTTCACCCCCCTCTCAAACCAGCGTTCCTCCCTATCAAGGATGTGAACATCATCATCTTGAATGAGTGGCCACTCGCCTGTAGGTGGGTGTAGACCGCAGAGTCCTGCCCCGACGTGTTGGCTCTCCTATGCTGCGCCATCCTCTTAGCCAGCGTCTGTTTGGTCTCCCCGATGTACAAGTCACTGCAGTCCTCCTGGCATTTAACAGCGTACACTACGTTACTCTGTTTGTGCCG
>OMLC01101707.1:0-10850 GCA_900302585.1 Regalecus glesne | reverse complement strand
CATCACCTTATTGTGTTGGAGAGGTTTGAGTGTCTCTATGATCCCGAGGGCTATGTTGTCTGGAGACTTGTGCTCCTGTTAGGGTCTCCCATGGCAAATTGGTCTCTGGTGAGGGACCAGACTGAGAATGGTTCAAGAAAACCCCATGAAAGATCCTAAAAGAAGTGATTTACCCTACCCGGAGGAAGCCCGGGGCCCCTGTCTGGAGCCAGGCCCAGAAGGAGGGCCCGTCAGCGAGCCCCTGGTGGCAGAGTTTACCACGGAGCCCGGGCGGGCTCAGCTTGAAAAAGCAACGTGGACACTTCTCCATCCTGTACACCCACCACCCACAGGAAAAATCAGTGGGGTTGGTGCACTGGCAAACAGGTAGCAGTGAAGGCAAAGGGTCTCAGCGGACCAGAACCAAGCAACAGAAGCTAGCATTAGGGACATTAAATGTCACCTCCTTGGGGTGTAAGGAACCAGAGCTTGTGCAGGAGGTGGAACGATATCAACTAGAGCTCGTGTAGATCACCTCTCCTCACAGCATCGGATTTGCAACCAAGGTCTTAGATAGGGGTTGGACTTTATACTACTCAGGAGTTGCCAAAGGTGAGAGACGCTAGGCAGATGTAGGGATACTCACAAGTTCCCGGCTGAGGGCCACTATATTGGAATTTAACCCTGTTGATGAGAGAGTCATGTCCCTACGCTTTAGGATTATGGGAGAAAAAACTCTGACTGTTGTCTGTGCCTATGCACCAAATAGTACATCAGACTATTCAACCTTTTTGGAGACCCTGGATGGAGTCCTGAATGGAGCTCCTGTAGGGGACTCTATCATTTTACTAGGAGACTTCAATGCACATGTGGGTAATGATGGAGACACTTGGAGGGGTGTGATTGGGAAGAACGGTCTCCCTGATTTGAACAAAAGTGGTGCTTTATTGTTGGACTTTTGTGCTAGTCATTGATTGTCCATAAGAATCCTCATAAGTGTACATGGTACCAGAGCACCTTAGGGCAAAAATCAATGATAGATTTTGTAATTGTATCATGTGATTTAATGCCACTTATTTTGGACACTTAGGTAAAGAGAGGAGCAGAGCTGTCAACTGACCACCATCTAGTGGTGAGTTGGGTCAGGTGGAGAGGGAAGCCTCGAGACAGACCTGGTAAGCCCAAACGTATAGTGCGGGTGAACTGGGAACACTGGGAGGAGGACTCTGTCAAGAAGACCTTCAACTCCCACCTACAGCAGAGCTTTTCTGGCATCCCTGTAGAAGTTGGGGACATTGAACCAGAGTGGGTTATGTTCAAAGTTTCCATTACTGAAGCTGCAACTGTGAGCTGTGGTCTCAAGGTCACAGGTGCCTCAAGGGGTGGTAAGCCACCAACACCCTGGTGGACACCAGCAGTTAGGGAAGCTGTCCGACTAAAGAAGAAAGCCTTCTGGGATAAGTTATCCCGGGAGACTCCAAATTCAGTTACAAGATACAAACAGGCCAAAAAGGACGGCAACCTCAGTAGTGAAAGAGGCAAAGCAGTGAGTATGGGGGGAGTACGGGGAAGCCATGGAGAAGGACTTTAGGTCAGCACCAAAGCACTTCTGGAAAACCGTCCGGCACCTCAGGAGGGGAAAACGGGGAACTGTGATAGCTGTTTATAGTAAGGATGGGACGCTGTTGAGCTCAACTGAGGAGGTAATGGGACGATGGAAGGAACACTTTGAGGAACTCATGAACCCAACTAGCCCACCCTCTAGAATAGAGACAGAGCTGGGGGATAATGGAGGATCAACGTCAATTTCCCTGGAGGAGGTCACTGAGGTAGTCAAAAAACTCCACAGTGGCAAAGCCCCAGGGATTGATGAGATCTGTCCAGAGATGCTGAAGGCTTTGGGTGTTGAGGAGCTGTCATGGATGACACATATTTTCAACATTGCCTGGAATTCCGGGACAATGCCTAAAGAGTGGCAGACAGGGGTGGTGGTCCCAGTGTTCAAAAAAGGGGACAAGAGGATGTGTGGTAATTACAGAGGCATCACATTACTCAGCCTCCCTGGAAAGGTCTACCCTAAGGTGCTGGAAAGGAGGGTCCGGCCAATAGTCGAACCACAGATTGAGGAGGAACAATGTGGATTCCGTCCTGGTCGTGGAACAACAGACCAGCTCTTTACGCTTGCAAAGATCCTGGAGAGGGCCTGGGAGTATGCCCATCCAGTCTACATGTGTTTTGTAGATCTGGATAAGGCTTATGACTAAGTCCCCCGGGATATATTGTGGGAAGTTCTTAGGGAGTATAAGTTAAGAGGGTCACTACTCAGAGCCATCGAATCTCTCTATGCCCAAAGCGAGAGTTGTGTCAGAGATCTGGGTAGTAAGTCAGACTCTTTCCCAGTAGGAGTTGGTCTCCACCAGGGTTACTCTTTATCACCTATCCTGTTCTTGATCCTCATGGACAGGATCTCCAGGCGTAGTCATGGAAGAGAGGGGTTGCAATTCGGTGAATTTAGGATTAAATCACTGCTTTTTGCAGATGATGTGGTTCTGTTGACATCATCGGTCTCTGACCTCCAACACTCACTGGATCGGTTTTCAGCTGACTGTGAAGCAGCTGGAATGAGGATTAGTACCTCTAAATCTGAGACCATGGTTCTAAGCAGGAAACTGGAGGATCGACTAATCGGAGTAGGGGAGGAGTCTTACACCAAGTGAAGGAGTTCACGTATCTCAGGGTCTTGTTCTCAAGTGAGGGGAGAATGAAGCATGAGTTGGACCGGAGAATTAAAGCTGCTGGAGCGGTATTGCGCTCCTTTACCATCAGGACTCGGAGTAGAGACGTTGGTCCTACAAATATAAAGGAGGTTGAGGTGGTTCGGACATCTAGTAAGGATGCCACCTGATCGCCTCCCAAAAGAGGTTTTTCCAAGCACGTCCAGCTGGGAGAAGGCCACGGGGTAGACCGAGGACTAGATGGAGGCATTATATCTCCACACCGGCCTGGCTTTGAGATCCCCCAATCAGAGTTAGCAGATGTTGCAAGGGAAAGGAAAGCTTGGAGGTCCCGGCTGAAACCTGGTACCTCCGTGACCCAACACCGGATAAGCGGTTGACGATGGATGGATGGATTGATGGACACACAAACACACACACACACACATACACATGTTCTAATGACTATCGTATATTTTACATATATAACCTCTTTAGGGGTCAGATAAAACTCGAGACTGTCTATTAGAGGTTACCTCAGATCTCTGTCAATTATTAAATAAAGATGTCTACCAGCCAGTCTTAAAGCAATCAAGAAATATATTATGACTGAGTTACTGTACCATCATAAAGGCTGCCTGCGTTCAGGGTAGCCAGATCAATGTCGATGTCCAGATCGGGAATATCAGAAGCCTAAGAAAATAAATGAAAGCCACACAGACACACACACACACACAAACTTTTCAAAATACAAATCTGAGACATTGTGGCTAGGCAGCATCTGATGTTGGTCTGTAGGATAACTGCAGAGATCATGGTATTTCAAAAATAACCCAGCCACTGAGGATGTACAAACCAATGAATTCTTAGTGCTGTCCCAAGCCTGGATATATAGTGAGGGCTGCATCGGGAAGAGCGTCTGGCATTAAAGCTTTGCTATATCAAATATGTGGTTCATAAATCAGATTTCCATACCAGATTGGCCAAGCCCCAGGTTACCACTGACTGCCACTGGTACTGTTTACCAGCAGGGTGCTGGTTGAATCTATGTTACTATCAGGAGGAGAGAAGGAAGGCATGTCCAGAGGCAACAAGCAGTAGGAAGTTTAGGAGTGTGGACGTGAGAGTCATAATTTTGAATGTTGGTACTATGACTGGTAAAGGGAGTGAACTTGCCAATATGGAGAAAAGAGAGGTAGACATGGTGTGTGCAAGAGACCAGTTGGAAAGGGAGTAAGGCAATGAGTATAAGAGAGGGGTTCAAACTTTTCTAGTATTATGTAGATAGGTGGAGAAATGGGTTAGGGGTAATTCTGAAGGAAAAGTATGACAAGAGTGTGTTGGAGGTGAAAAGAATGCCAGACAGAGCAATGATTATGAAATCAAAGGTGGAGTAAAGAGCAGGAAATCAAAGGTGTAATAATGAATAATTTCAGCACATATGCCCTACAAGTTGGGTGTAAGTGAGTTGGATGAAGTGGTGGATAGTGTACCCAAGGAGAGAGAGTGGTGAATGGGCATGTTGGGGATGGGAACAGAAATGAAGTGAAGGTGATGGGTAGATATGGTGTCAAGGAGAGGAACGTTGAGAGACAGATGGTGGTGGATTTGGAAACAAGTATGGGAATAGCTGTGATTAATACATATTTCCAGAAGAGGAAGGGACACAGGCGGACTTTTGAAAGTGAAGAAAAGTGCAAAAAGATGGATTTTATATTATGAAAGAGGTGTAATATGAACGGGATTGGAGACTAAAAGGTGGTGACAGGAGAAAAGATGGTTAGGCAGCATTGGGTGGTGGTCTATGGGATGACTTTGGAGATTAACAAGAGGAGAGTGAAGGAAGAGCCATGGATCAAATCACGGATGTTGTAGAAGGAAGACTTTTGTGTGGTGTTCAGGGAGTAGTTAAGAAAGGCACTGGTTGGTAGTGAAGAGCTGCCGGATGGCTGGATGACTACTTTAGAAATAGTGAGGGAGACAGCTAGGAAGGTACTTGGCGTGTCATATGGACAGAGGACGGAAAACAAGAGGAGTTGATGTTGGAATGAGGAAGTACAGGAAAGTATACAGAGGAAGGGGTTGGCAAAGAAGTGGGATAGAAAAGAGAGTTGAGAAACGTAGTACAAGTACAAAGGAATGCAGCATAAACCAAAGAGAGAGGTAGGGAAGGTAAAGGCTAAGGCATATGGTGAGTAGTATGTTAGGTTGGACACTAAGGAAGGAGAAAGGAACTTGTTCCAATTAGCAAGGCAGAGGGACTGAGCTGGGAAGGATGTGTAGCTGGTTAGGGTGATGAAGGATGAGGATGGAATTGAGCTGACGAGTGTGGAGAGTCTGTTGAGAAGGTGGGAATACTGAGGCTGATGAATGAAGAAAACGAGAGAGAGAGAGAGAGGATAGATGAAATGCAAGAGGAAGACCAGAGAGGAGGTTTAGGGATGAGGTGAGAGAGGACATGCAAGTGTAACAGAAGAAGATGCAGAGGACAGGAATAAATTGAGATGGATGATCCCCTATGGAGACTCCCAACACACAGATTCTCAATCCAGTCGTCCGGGGATTCTCTGTACTGCTGTTTCTCTGTTCTACCAGGTAGATGATTACATTACTATGTTGTGATTGGATGGGTGACCCAATACATTCACCTGACACAACAGGTGAATGTAATTAACTACCTAGCAGAATAGAAAACCTGCAGGACTGGGTTGAGAATCATTGTCCTAGCTGGAGATTTCAAACATAGTAATAGTGTTTAGGTGTGTCTAAAGTGATCCAGAAAAGGCCACTGTGGGTGCAGCTCTTTGTTCCAACCACCTACACACCTGATTCTATTAGTCAACTAATTGTCTTTGCTAAGGACCTTGATTAGTACCTTGATTAGATACACACTTTAGTCTACTAATCAAGATCCTTAGGAAAGCTCTACCCACTGCACCACCACGCACAGAGATGAAAAAAAGTGTTGCCATTATCAATTGCCGAGTAATATCGGCAATCCTAGAAATAGTACTTTTTTTGGATGCTCATATAACAAAACACCATGGAAATAGTGCAACACAGTAAATGCTTTTTGACGGTATCTTGATAAGAGTATCTAAGTATCATATCACATCAATAATAAGTTTGCAAGTTAGTAAATACATTTGCACAGAAATATGCAACTTCATACTGGGTGCATTCTACAAAATTATGGATACGAATTAGACAGCCTACAAAACAAAAAACTTGGAAAACAAAATCACATATAATTAGAACAATCTGATTACCGCACCATTATTAAAATTTACACTTTTCTGACAAACAAAGAAATATCTCTTCTTACATTACATTGTAACAAGAGGCATTTATTTTACCATTTAAGTACAATGTGATTCTTACTGTATTATCTGCACATCAATATTTGGCTTAAGAGACAACAAATTAATTTTCTGCAGCAAAGCATCCCCTACTTACAAAGCCAGCATGCTCCAGTGCCTCAAAGAGCGTGTCTGCATCTTCCAGGTTTTCCAATTCATTAAACAGAATAATGTCTGCAAAGAGGATAAAAGTGCATCAAATGGCTTAGTATGATCCAATTTAGTAGAGCTAGGTAAAACAGTTTTAGACATCTTGTCACGATATATTCAGATACTGTATAAGAAGGAATATAACATATTGAGCTCCAAATTCCATGGAACCATGTCATTCTTAACTGTATAAACGTCCGTTTGATTAGCATTGCTGCATTTTCAGTCAGTTACAGGAATTGGGTTCATGTCGTTTTCGGGGTTTACAGACGGGCATTCTACTGCTGAGACGGAGGCGCTTCTTTTGTAATGTTACATAACTTTACGTTAAGTGTTTGCATTACCAGCAATCCTTCCCCCAATGACAAAATGTAAAACTTTGTTGGGAAATTTCTACATATACGGATACTGAAATGATCAAAACGTATAGCGTTTTCATTAAATCATCTCCATGGACGGGGGACGTATTAAAATGATTAAGATGGCAAACCAACGTTGTACATTTACTCAACATATTACATCATCGCTTTTACGAGCTCAGTTAGTGTCAAGTGGTTATCACGATGTTTGAAGTCTTAATTAACTTGTTTGATTAGACACACACATCGACTAGTTCACATAGCTGCTTGGCTCGGGAGTTAAATGACTGATTAAACTAGCTTCTTCACCTTGGCTTGGTGTATTTCTACAAGGACGCTTACCCCATTCGCCACCCTGGTCGACGGGGATGACGCCAGTGTCATTGTTCATCATACTGAAATGTTGATGATTTTCGAATTCTACAGTTGAATCGGATGACATAATGTCTCGAATACATTAGTGACCAATATCAGTGTAAAATGTTAATTTTACAAATAAATAACCGGCTCGCAAACCTAAAAATTATTCCCAGTACGGCTGCTTGTTATCAGATACGGAGGTAAACATACTTCCCGTATTCGCGTAGATACACGTCAGAATTACGGATGACCAATAAGGACAAATTTGAGTTTTTAAGAACCGCGTTATGTAGCACCTAAATAATGCCACAAGGTGGCACAAAGAGTCTTCAGTCGTAATAGTGTAGTGGTGTAGTGTAATAGTACCCTTTTCTTTGCCAAGTCAAAACAATCAGAATAATTTGTATCAGATCATCTGGACATAAATTCCAAAAATAGGACGACGTTTTAACATTTATCTGAATGTATATTAATAGTAGTATAAGTAGTACTAGCATTGCTGATATGTATTGGTTCTACAAACTATCAAAAACAATAGTTGCAGTATTAATAGGAGCAGAAGATTAATACCGGTAGTGGCAGTAGCCGGTTTGGCAACATGCATTGGCTCAAGTCCAGGGGGACAGTGTCCAGCACTTTACCGGGGCCCCCGTCCCCAGAGTTAGTGATTGTGTCAGGAAGGGGATTCAATGTAAAGTTTTGGCAGATCATCGTGCCGATTGACAAGATCTGCTTTAGTGACCCCTGAGAAACAGCGATCAAGCCAAAAGAAAAAGAGTAGAATTAGCAGGTTTAACAATAGCAGTAGCCATAGTAGTAGCAGTAAGAGCTGTAGCCGTAATATTAAAGGTCTGTTGTGAGGCCCTGTCTCCAGTCTACCACACTGAAGTACAGATTGCTCAGAAGTTATGTTTAAGGTATGTTCCTGTTCCAATATCAATGTTAGTATGTTTATATTAAATAATGATCTTCTGGCTAAAATACATTTGAGCACTACACTGATACTCTGTTCCCTTTACGCCTCGTGTATGGAAATGTGCGACCATGAAACATAACACTTGTAAAGTCAGTTAATCCGTTAAGTTGTCACTTAATACTGATACAGTTTCCTGTGCTATTGATCCATAAATAGGCCTCCATGTTCAGGAGCTCTGTAATAGAAGAAGCCTGCTCTTTCAAGGTATATTCTTAGACTGTGGTTGTGATTCTTAAATGCCATGGCAGTAAGTCACCATGGTGTGCTAAAAATGGTGTGCTAAAAATCAGCAGCAGGTGTAGGCTCGACCTAATCCTTCATGGGCATTTCAGTCTGGAGTAAGATTAACCTGAGGTGGTCAGGTTGTGTCCCTGGTTGATTGGTTCGAATCAGTTTAAAATAATCAAGCCCCCTGTCAATTTTAAATCATTCCAGTGTTGTAGAGACTGACACATATGCCAACCATTTAACTGCTGTCAGTGGTTTGCCCGTTTCATATTATCCAATGACAAGTGAAAGAATTGGTTTTACTTTAATGAGGTAAATCATTTGTAATAGCCGTATAATAGATATCGTGCGAAACACAGGATGAATGGTATAAAAACGTTGTGTGATCAGGACCCGTGTATAATATGAAAATAGTATAATTTATTCATAGGATAATTTATATTTTATAATTTACTCCTGTGAGAGTTTACCTTTTCACCTAAAGAGACTCTTAAAGAAAAACAGTGCAGACACAGCTTGGAGAAAGTCAATGCAACACACCTTCATACAACTGATTGGTCAAACTTTTTAAGTTGCTGTAAAACCATCTTACAATAATGTATTGATAAGGGGAACACCAGATAGCATCATGGAAATTTGAGAATAAAAAGTTGCCTAACATCAATAAGATCATGAAATCATTTAAATCCAACTCTTTTTGCATTTTTGGTCTGTCAAATCAACTGAAGTCAAGTTTCTTTATAGAGTAATAAAAAACCTTCCTTGATCTACGTATTGTACAATGACAATTTTAACAAGGATAAATTGTGAATATAGATTTGCTTCAAGTGATAGCATACCTAATAGTAACAGTTGCTTTGACAAGGTTGTGCTATGATTTAAATCTTTTTAGAATGATTTTTTTCAGCCACGGTAAGATGACTAACTGCACTATAGTCACAGATTCCACTTAGAATCCCAGGTTACTTTGCTTCACGTTGAGTGGGGTCAAAATGTGCAGTTGGTTCAATCTAATGTAGATACAAAAATGAGGAAACTGTCTAAACGATGTGGCAGCCTCCCATCATGTGTCCTGATTGGAGTTTCCCTGATTAGAGTGGTGTGGAGTGGCAATGGCATCTATGGTGCTAATCTGAGGATGGGTTTGGTGTTCATCATGTTGATTGTAAGTAAAGCCCCTAGGCCTAGATATAGACTGCAGATAAACAGGTTAACCTGATATGAGGACAGAATGGTTTAACCCATGGAACATCTGCATAAAACAAATTAGGGGCTTTAAGTCACATTGGTGCAGCCATAGAAACTTCTAAAAGTATGTCTCCTTTGATTAAGTAATTTATCTTTTAGATATAACTGCCTGATTGATAATCCTTTGAGGCGTGCTTGTTTTCTTTTCCCCTTCTAATCATGCCATGAATGAGTTGAGCTTTTCCGTTGGTCAATTCAATTCATTCACGATCAAGATCATCAACCCATGTAATTTATATTCCTCCCATCTTGATCATTAAAATCCTCAGGGAATAAGTCAAATGGTCTGCCTTCCAGAGTCTTCTGATCACTGGTTGGCAACAGATATGAGAAGCTCTTGCCCAGAGTTGTGATGTAACGATAAAGCTATACAGCATACCTTCATGTTACAGGCAAGCTGAGATGAAGGGAGATAAACAAGATGAAGCAACTTCCTCCTATTCACTTATAAACAGTTCACAAAACCTCCCCTATTACAGTGATTCAGCCATTAGGTTGTCAATACCAACATCTTCATTGGAATGATTTTGGTTTTGCTGCAGAAGATTTATCATTATCCTGATCTTCTGAGAAGGTGACACCAGTTACCCTCCAGCCATTGTCAGCCAATTATCTAAAGCTGGGTCAGCGTTAGCAGTTTTAGATGAGGACCCCAAAATTCCCTTTTCCTGGCTGCATCAGCCAGCTCTGACTGGGGGATCCTGATGCAATCCTAGGCCAGCATGGAAATATAATTCCTCCACCTGCTCCTTGGAAATCAGTTATATAAATACATAAAAGTGTCGAGAAAATGCTGACAAGTTGATAGCTGGTTTGAATCTTTCAGGTTTATTTTCAATATTTGCTCAATTTATGTACTGTTCATCATGTTCCTGGTAGTCATCATCACAGAGGACCTTCTCTCCTGGACTGACAACCCAAATATCAAAATTACATTGACACCAAACAATTATTTGACTGGGAGCCTATTTTTGAATATATTAAATATTCATCTGTCACTTATTGTTTGATGTGATGCTGTTATTGGTCAAGTCTCTTCTAAAAAGGGATTTATTAATTACAGTGGCTTTGTAAAAAATGACCAATCTAAATTGCTTTTTGAAAATTGAAATACAACCTTACACTATGGGACCTAAATCATCAAACTAAATGAGATAGGGTCACAAGATAAAAGGTGGACATTAGTGACAGATTTATTCAGAGAAAGAAAATATCATATTAAAAGATATTATATCTCATGGGATGAATGAAGACTGCAGCAGTGTTTGTGTCTAGTTAAGGAATAAATACACGAAGAAATAATCCACTCTACAGCTTCAACAGTGAATGGGTATGTCAGTAATCATTTTAATATCCTGCCTCTCACCATCAATGAGAAGCAGGATATTACATCCTCTTTTTTTCTCAAAACACACATATACACAAAACATGTTATTTGTGGCATGCTTGCCAAAATACTTTCAATCCCATGTCACCA
>OMLC01101704.1:0-10172 GCA_900302585.1 Regalecus glesne | reverse complement strand
TACTGGAGTAGTTATAGGTATTTAGATAGTAGTGTTAGTAGGACAGAGGGAGTAAAGGTTTTTTGACTCTGTGTGTGTGTGTGTGTGTGTGTGTGTGTGTGTGTGTGTGTGTGTGTGTGAGTGTGTGTGTGTGTGTGTTTGGCAGCTGGCCGAGCTCCAGCTGTGTGTGAGAGGATAATGAAGTCCAGGTGTTCTTGCGGCTCGTTTAAGACACCTGTCACCAATATTTAGAGCCAGGCAGCAGCAGACGGCAAACAGCCCCAGACAAGCTGTTTGCTTCCCTTAAGGAGCCTGTCTAACCAGACCTGCACACACACACACACACACACACACACAGACAGTGTGTGTGTGTACGTGGACCTAAACACAGACACTGCCTCAGTATATAGAATGGACCTTTTCCTAGAAGCCCAGGGTGTGGGTGTGTGTAGGTTTGGGTTTGTTTGTGTCTGTGTCTCTGTGTGTGTATATCTTGATGTTTTTGTGTAGTTTCGTGCATTTCTGTACATGTGTGTTGCTCCTGCTCCTCATCCAGTGAGAGGTCTGTTTCTGCGTATCACAATTAGTCTCCATGTTGTGGGGTGGGCAAGGACTTAGAGGGAGCTTGGGGATGCCATTCCTGGTTTCCCCAACGGTGGGCTCAAACCTGCAGCGTCTAGCTCCTCCATTCCCAAAGTGTGCACTCTACCACTGAACTGCTGCAGGCCCCACTCCTCATGGGTATGGACCATAAAGTGAGAGAGGGGGAGACTGGTCTGGACTTTGGTCCTGATGTGTGTGTGTGTATGCATGTGTATATGTAGCATTTGTGTGCAGTAAATTTAAGTGTGAAAGTGGGTTTAGTTGTGTTGGTGTGTGTATATGTGGATATCTATGTGTGTATGTATCTAGGGCTGCGGTAACTCGGCGGTAGAGCCAATGCTTCAGGCACTGATGAGCCAGATGTTGCAGGTTCTAACCCCTTGCCCTCAGGAAGGGCATCCAGCCTCAACTCCACAAACTCCATCTAAGGGCCTTTCCATCCCCACAATGTGGGGACTAATTGTGACACCTAAAACAGACCTCTACGTGAGTATATATCTCTTTGGGCTATGTGTCCATCTATGTAGTATTTGCATAGGTGTATGTGTGTGTGTCGGCCTGTCTCTACACACGCCGGTCTTTGCTGTAAGTTTGCGTTCTTGTCTCTTTGTAGAGGTCTGTATTTTCTCAAAAGACAGCTTCACAGCCTCCACACTGCCACTCGAGACAGAACCCCTTCATGTGTGAAGACCTGCAGCTGTGTTACAGCTCACAGACGTCAGCACAGACCAGAGCTCGCTTGATTGTAACATGGGGCATGACACACCTGCCATCTTTCAGTGGGCTGTCTGCGTCGCCAGCTGCCGGCCTACACCGCTACCACCCTGCCAAGAGCACTGCCGTGCCAGCTCATGCCAGTCATTGGAGTGCAGATTCTGGCCTGCACATTAGCCTTGGTCTCCACGTTCTTTGCTCCGGTCTTGTTTGAAAGCTCAATGCTGTCTCTTTAACGTTTTAAAGACCTTGCTGTCGAAGAGTGACTTACAGCAGGTGGGGTTAGACTCTTTAAAAGACAAACACCAGATCACAGACACTTTCTAAACTGCATCAAGCCCCTGAGATCTCAGCATTTGGCACCTGTATCCCCTCTGTTGGTTTGGGACTCGCGTCGTGTTTTCATCCACCGTCTGTCCCCCTTCATCCCCCTCCCGGTCAGCTGACAAGTGTGCTGACAGGTGGTCTGAGGATGCTGTCACATATAAAAGCTGACGTGAGGCTGGCTGGCTTGGTGTTCCAGAGTGTGTTCTGTCTCAGTGAGACATCTCTGGGAGAGATAAAGAGAAAATGTGGAGCAAATCTAATGAGGGCTGATGGAAACAAGTATTTGTAATAAATAGTGATGGAAAGCATCACAGGCTTTTTTTTGTGGTTAGTGAACTGGTTCCCAGACGTGTGGTGAGCTTAGTTTCGGTCAGCGTCTGTGGGCTGCATGTAATAGAGAGATGGACTTTTACATCTCTTTCCGGTTTGGTCACTCTTTTTTAAAGTTTCATTCCTGTGTTATTTTAAAACCCTCACGTGTTCTGGCCCTGTATTTGCCACCTATCAGCCCCCATGTCTTCCACACCGGTTCCCCATTCCCTGATTAGCCTCTCAGCATGCATACTCCCCAGATCTCCCTGTGTCCTTGCCAGATTGTCTAGCATATTTGCTTCTTAACAGCCCAGTGGGTTTCTCATTTTGAACTTTTCATCTGGCCTGCCCGTGTGTAACTCTGCTGACTTTACTTTTGACCCCCCCCCATGCCTTCTCTGTTACCAGATCCAGGACTGAGTCTCCAGTAACCTGAACTGAATTCTGAAACCATTCATCCACCTGTCTATTTGGATGCATGTGATTCTTATTCCCTGGTGTTCTGACCCCTGCCTGCCTCTGCACAGTAAACCAAGTTTAATTATTATGTCTGTGTGTCCTGCGTCTGGCTGTGTTCATAGTAGAACAATCGAGCCAACGTGGACATTGATGAAATCCATCAGGATTTTGCCAATCAAAGGCTTTTCACGGGCTGACCCAATCAGCCCCTCCTCCATGTGTAGGGGACACATCAGAACCTGACAACCAATGTCACCTGCATCGGAGCCAAACTCCACCACATATCCAGTCGGCTCGCAGCCTCTTCCACAGCCTGGAGCTGAACCTGATCATCTCACTGTGGCCTGTGTTCCAGCTCTGCCAGCTCCCCGGCCCAGAGAGCTCCAGATTCCCTCACCGGAGTGTTACACTGGAAACCTTGGTGCCTGCAGGCCATCCATCATGCTTATCCTTATGCACGCTCTTCAACTTTGATAGGTTCAAGGCCAAGACTGAAGTCTACCATACCACTATCATGAAGTTTCAGTTTTCAGACGACAACGCTATCACAGCACACTCAGCAGAAGACCTTCAGGATGTTCTGAATGCCTTTGCCAAAACACACAACGCCTTGGGTCTAGCATTTAATGTCAAGAAGACTCACATCCTAAATCAACCTCCATCTACCCAGCCCACCTTAGGGGTGGGCAGTAGAATTCTTGAAATAGTTGATCACTTCCCTTGCCCGAGTGCAGCCGTTGGTAATTTATGCCAGCCTCAGGAAGAGTCTTTGAAGACCAAGACCTAAAGGCCTAAACAAAACCCCTGGTCTACAGAGCTGTTACATATGTATGCTATTTGTGTAGAAGGGAGAACATACATTCCTGGAGGATGCCAGTGTTGATTGTCTGGGTGCTGGGTGGGATTTTCCTCAGCCTCACCTGTTGCCTCCTGTCTGTCAGGAAGTTAAGAATCCATCGGCAGATGGGGGCTGGTACAGTGAGCTGGGTGAGTTTGGAGTGGAGGATATCTGGGACAATGGTGTTGAATGCTGAGCTGAAGACAGCAAAGGGGACCCTTGCATATGTCCTTGGGGAGTTGGGATTTTAATATATCTTCCAAAACCTCAAGTTGACGGTATCCTCCACTGACCCGTTTGCTTGGTAGGCAAACTGCAGAGGGTCAAACAGGGTACTGTGAATCCCTTCAGGTGGGCCAACACCAGTCTCTCAAAGGATTCTATGACCACAGAAGTCAGGGCAGCGGGCCTGTAGGCACTTAATCCTGTGATACGGGGTTTCTGCTCATAATGCCAGGTTACACTATATCATTCAGTGTGTGTGTCCTGTGTCTGGGTCCTCCCTGAGTTGGTAACATGGACAGCTGGTGAAAAGCCGTAATGATGTGGTCATAACAGAATTTCATTTTGATTGGCATAGACTCCTTTTATGACATCATCTTGGTGCACCTCGTGCGGAATATTTACACAGCAGTAGCTGATTGGAACACATGCTGATGTACATTTACTTTTGCTGACTTTGGACATTTTCTTTTAAATCGAGTGGCATTTGGAAACATAACTTGTGACTGTGTCAGTCCTAAAAACACTTTGTTTGATTGGAATACCTGACGCAACAAGCAAATACAGTGCATTGAGGAAGTACTTGCCCTTATTGCCTCTGTTTTTGTATGTTAGTCACACCAAATGATTCTAGATCATCATGCAAAATGCAATAAAACAGGAGAACCTGAGTGAACAAAATACAGTTTTTAAATATTCATTTCATTTATTGAATGAAAAACATTATCCAACGCCCACATCACCCATGTAAAGCAGTAATTGCAGCCCTAAACCTAGTAACTGGTTGTGCCACCTAGCACCAACAACTGCAACCAAGCACTTTTTATAACTGGAGACCAGATGATAGAATTTGGGCACATTGCAGAATTGGTGTAATTTAGCGACATTGGAGGTTTTTTGAAGCATGAACTTCTCCTTTAAGGTCCACAGCATCTCTATGGGTTTCAAGTTCAGGACTATGACTAGGCTACATCCAAACCTTCATTTGGTTTCTTTTGAGCCATTCTTAGGTGGACTTACTCTGTTGTGGAACATTGTCCTGCTGCATACAGGGTGTTAATGGTTGTGAAGGAGGACAAGAAGGTGGCCGGTGTGACAGGAGAGGAAGAGATAGAAATCAAAAAGCCATACAGGGTTAATACCACTGCCTGTGCTGACTGAGCAAGGCAATAAGAAAAGAGCTGGAGTTGGTCCCCAGGCGCTGCAGCTGCTCAGAGCACCTATGCACTCAGATGGGTTCAATTCCTGTCTTGCTCAAAGGCATTTCTCATTTATGTGATGTAATAAGGGGCCTTCTGATTATTAGATATAGCTCTAGCAGCCAATAGTAGTGAAGGTGGTTGTAGTAGTGAAGCAAGTGTGACAATGTTTAAGAATAGAGGAAAACAGGGAGGAAGCAAATATTATTTCTCCTGGTATTGCATAATGCAATACCAAGAAAAGCTAGCAGTACTGTTAGGTGCGGGAGACTGGAGATTAGAATCCTTGTCTTCAATCATCTTGTCTGTCCGTCTGTCATCCTTTCACTTTATCTGTCCATCTCTATCAGTCTGTTTGTCTGTCCGTCTATCTGCATGGTACAGTCTCACTCTTCCTCAGTTCACATCTCTTCCCTGTCTCTGATTGGCAGGATGAAGCGGTTGTCATGGGAACAGTGTGGAGAAACTGGTCTAGTTCTGCTGGGCTTCCTTACCCTGACTGTATCTGTGGGAAACCTCTCCACCAGAGGACTACAGGTAGGATCTCTGATAATATCAGAGAGCATGTCAAGGTGTCCTTGAGCTAGATTCTGAACCGTTTACTGTTCAAACCCTGTGATGGAATGGCAATCTGCCCAGGTTGTTTCCCTGCCTTTCTCCCAAAGAGTGCTGGGATAGACTCCAGCATGACTCTACAAACAACTTTGGATAAGCAGTTGACGATGGCTGGTTAGAAGTCATTGTGATAATAGTTAGTTCTACCCTGTCTGGCTATGTGCTCTTCATCTGTGTATACATGTATGTGCATCTCTGTATGTTTTCATGTCTCTCTCTCTCTCTCTCTCTCTCTCTCTCTCTGTCTCTCTTTCTCTCTCTGTGTCTAGGAGGAGGGCGCAGCCTCTAACAGTCTAGAGGAGGAGCTGGAAGTTATCACCTACTGGTGGGGTGAGTGGGCCAAGTGGACGGCCTGTACACGTACCTGTGGAGGAGGGGTGATGTCCCAGGAAAGACACTGCCTCAAACAGAGGTACACACACACACACAAACACATTCTATCTTGTTCTTCTTTTGGCTCATTCTCTGTTTTTCAGAGGTCTATCTGAAAGCCCTTTTTTCTGTCCAAAGGAAGAAAGCAGCTGTTGGAAAGGACAACATGACCTGCACTGGCACAGCAAAGAAATACCTTCTCTGCAACACCAAGGTCTGATCACACACAGCGAGATGAGATAACATGACACATAAGACAAGAGGAGATGAGATAAAACAAGTAATATTTAACATCATGTTCATTATGTTAAATTAGTTTAGATCGAATCAATCATGTGATTTTCATTATATTTGATTGACCTGATTTAAGTCAACAAACTCTTATCCATAGGGTGGTATAGCTCAGGAGGTAGGACAGTTGTCTAGTAATCGGAATATGGGTGGTTTGAGCCTCAGTCCTTGCAGAAAGCGTATCAAGGTATCTTTGAGCAAGACACTGAACTCCTTAGTGTTCAACCTCTGAGATGGATTGTTGATCTATCCTGCCTTTTGCCCAGTGAGTGCTGGGATAGGCTGCAGCATGACTCCACAACCTAACTTCAGATAAGTGGTTGACAATGGATGGATGAACAACTCCTATCCACCTTTAACTCATGCTGGGACCTGATTTCCTGGACGTCATTCATATAGAGATTTACATCGCTTGGAAAGTTGACAAAACCTCTGAAGCACCTCACATGATATGATGAATAGAGTGTATTTTGATGGGTTTGGTTGAGTTGGCACACCATTACGAAGAGCTACAGCACACCTGACTGTCTCTCTGTGGTTGTTGAGTGGCTATTGAGTCAGTGGACCAAATGAGCCTGTTAAAACTCCAATGTAGAATTCCATAAGTCGGAAGATAGCAAGAAAACGTGCATTGATCTTTCACTTCAGACCGGTTTTTTCCGTGCGTGTTTGTTAATTTCTGTGTTCAGGAGTGTCCTCCCAGTGGACGGAGCTTCAGAGAGGAGCAGTGTTGGTCCTTCAACTCCCAACTTTACAGTGGGAGGAGCTACACCTGGAAGCCTCTCTACCCTGGTAACTATCAACATCAGTTTGCTACTCTTTGGGAAACTTCTTGACTCTGTCATCCTCACTGTCTTTCTCATCGGTATTTATTGTTTGTGTCCACCTTAAAGATGCTATCAACAATATATTTTGATTCATAAGGCACCTCTGGCAAGCTGAAGAAGACGTTACAGATTAAAGCTACAGAAGAGAATGAAAGCATCAGACAATAGAAGGCATACTGCTAAAATGAGATAGTAAAACCATGACAGCGACTTGATGACAGCTGAAAGTTTTTTCATGGTCTTGGTAGTGTGACTAAAGCAGCATAGATGGTAGGACAACTGCATGTGAGAGCGATTGAAAGGCTTTAGGTTTGTGAGTTTTAGGGTTTTAACTTGTTTTCTTTTATTTATTTGGGTTTTTTGGGGGAGTTGAACCATGACCATTAAGCATTCCTATTCCTTCTCCTCTTCTGCTCATCATCATTGCTATTATTACTATTGATATCACTTGTAGTTGTGGGACCACATAGTTCAATGGTAGAGCATCCAGCCATAATCCCCCAAGCTCTGTCTAAGTCTCTGTCTACCCCCCACAACATGGGGACTGATGGTGACACATAAAATGGACCTCTCATTATTGCTTGTAGTTCTAGTAGCAATAGAAGTGTTTTTAGCAGTCTGGGGTCAGTAAGTCACGTAATTGTACTGGTAGTAGTATTAGTAGCAACTGTTACAGTTGCAGCGCTTAAATGCTAATAACCTTTGACCTGTGTGCATGCAGACGATTATGTGCACATCTCCAGTAACCCTTGCGACCTCCACTGCACCACGGCTGATGGTCAGAGGCAGCTGATGGTGACGGCACGTGACGGCACTTCCTGCAAATACAGCCGTTACCGTGGGGTGTGCGTGGACGGTAAGTGTGAGGTGAGTGCAGAGTATTTTTTTGTCATTGTATGCTATTTTACCTCCAACCTCTATGGAATAAATTGGTCACATAATTGACAGACACATTATCACATAAGACAACAAGACTATAGTATTGTGGTCGCTAACTTGCTATACTCTATGTCTAGGGAGCTGGGTAGTAACTGCAATGATCTCCTTATCAAGGCTAAGCTATACCCTAACCATAGCTATTTTGTATTACCAATATAAATATATACCTCTCCAAGGACACATCACCTTATCATGGTGGAGAGATTTGAGTGTCTCTATGATCCTGAGAGCTGTATGGCAGGAGCTTCGTGCTCCTGGTAGGGTCTCCCATGGCAAACTGGTCTCAGGTGAGGGAGCAGACTATGAATGGTTCAAGAAGACCCCATGAAAGATCCAGAAAGAAGTGACACTACCCTACCTGGAGGAAGCCCAAGGCCCTCATCTGGAGCCAGGCCCAGAAGGAGAGCACCTGGTGGTTGAGTTTGGCACAGAGCCCAGTCGGGCTCAGGCTGCAAAATCAACGTGGACACTTCTCCATCCTGTGGACCCACCACCTACAGGAAGAACCAGTGGGGTCAGGTGCACTGCCAGACAGGTAGCAGTGAAGGCAAAGGGTCTCAGCAGACCAGAACCAAGCAACAGAAGCTAGCATTAGGGACGTGGAATGTCACCTCCTTGGGGGGTAAGGAGCCAGAGCTTGTGCGGGAGGTGGAACGGTACCGGCTGGATCTGGTGGGGCTCACCTCTACTCACAGCATCAGATTTGAAACGAAGGTCTTAGATAGGAGTTGGACCTTATTCTTCTCAGGAGTTGCCCAAGGTGAGAGATGCCAAGCAGGTGTAGGGATACTCAAAAGACCCCGGCTGAGGGCCACTGTATTGGAATTTAACCCTGTGGATGAGAGAGTCATGTCCTTACGCTTTAGGATTTTGAGAGGAAAAACTCTGACTGTTGTCTGTGCCCATGCACCAAACAGTACATCAGAGTATTCAACCTTTTTGGAGACCCTGGATGGAGCCCTGAATTGAGCTCCTGTAGGGGACTCTATCATTTTACTGGGAGACTTCAATGCACATGTGGGTAATGATGGAGACACTTGGAGGGGTGTGATTGGGAAGAACGGCCTCCCTGATTTGAACCCAAGTGGTGCTTTATTGTTGGACTTTTGTGCTAGTCATGGATTGTCCATAACAAACACTATGTTGGAACATAAGGATGCTCATAAGTGTACATGGTATCAGAGCACCTTAGGGCAAAAATCAATGATAGATTTTGTAATTGTATCATGTGATTTAATGCTACTTATTTTGGACACTTGGGTGAAGAGAGGAGCAGAGTTGTCAACTGACCACCATCTGGAAGTGAGTTGGGTTAGGTGGAGAGGGAAGCCTCAGGACAGACCTGGTAAGCCGAAACCTATAGTGCGGGTGAACTGGGAACGCTTGGAAGAGGACTCTGTCAAGAAGACCTTCAACTCCCACCTACAGCAGAGCTTTTCTGGCATCCCTGTAGAGGTTGGGGACATTGAACCAGAGTGGACTATGTTCAAAGCTTCCATTACTGAAGCTGCAACTGTGAGCTGTAGTCTCAAGGTCATAGGTGCCTCAAGGGGTGTAAACCCATGAACACCCTGGTGGACACCAGGAGTTAGGGAAGCTGTCTGACTGAAGAAGGAGGCCTTCCAGGATAAATTATCCCGGGAGACTCCAGAGACAGTTGCAAGGTACAAACAGGCCTGAAGGACGGCAGCCTCAGTAGTGAAAGACGCAAAGCAGCGAGTGTGGGAGGAGTTTGGGGAAGCCATGGAGAAGGACTTTAGGTCAGCACCAAAGCACCTCTGGAAAACCGTCCAGCACCTCAGGAGGGGAAACGGGGGAACTGTCCAAGATGTTTATAGTAAGGATGGGACGCTGTTGAGCTCAACTGAGGAGGTAATGGGACGATGGATAGAGACAGAGCTGGAGGATGATGGAGGATCAACATCAATTTCCCTTGAGAAGAACACTGAGGTAGTCAAATAACTCCACAGTGGCAAAGCCCCAGGGATTGATGGGATCCGTCCAGAGATGCTGAATGCTTTGGGTGTTGAGGGACTGTCATGGATGACACGTCTCTTCAACATTGCCTGGAATTCTGGGACAGTGCCTAAAGAGTGGCAGACAGGGGTGGTGGTCCCAGTGTTCAAAAAAGGGGACCAGAGGGTGTGTGGTAATTACAGAGGCATCACATTACTCTGCCTCCCTGGAAAGGTCTACTCTAAGGTGCTGGAAATAGTTGAACCACATATTGAGGTGGAACAATGTGGATTCCGTCCGGGTTACGCTTGCAAGGATCCTGGAGGGGGCCTGGGAACACTTTGAGATCCCCCAATCAGAGCTAGTGGATGTTGCAAGGGAAAGGAAAGCTTGGAGGTCCCGGCTGAAATCTGCTACCTCCACGACCCGAAACCGGATAAGTGGTTGACGATGGATGGATGGATATATATATGTGTGTGTGTGTGTGTGTGTGTGTGTGTGTGTGTGTGTGTGTGTGTG
>OMLC01101689.1:0-12605 GCA_900302585.1 Regalecus glesne | reverse complement strand
AATTACGACACAACCTCTGGTCCCCTTTTTGAACACTGGGACCACCACCCCTGTCTGCCACTCTTTAGGCACTGTCCCAGAATTCCAGGCAATGTTGAAGATACGTGTCATCCATGACAGTCCCTCAACACCCAAAGCCTTCAGCATCTCTGGATGGATCTCATCAATCCCTGGGGCTTTACCACTGTGGAGTTTTTTGACTACTTCAGTGACCTCCTCCCGGGAAATTGATGTTGATCCTCCATCATCCTCAAGCTCTGTCTCTATCCTAGTGGGTGGGTTAGTTGGGTTCAGGAGGTCCTCAAAGTGTTCCTTCCATCGTCCCATTACCTCCTCAGTTGAGCTCAACAGCGTCCCATCCTTACTATAAACGGCTTGGACAGGTCCCCATTTTCCCCTCCTGAGGTGCCGGACGGTTTTCCAGAAGCACTTTAGTGCTGACCTAAAGTCCTTCTCCATGGCTTCCCCAAGCTCCTCCCACACTCGCTGCTTTGCCTCTTTCACTACTGAGGCTGCCGTCCTTCAGGCCTGTTTGTACCTTGCAACTGTCTCTGGAGTCTCCCGGGATAACTTATCCCAGAAGGCCTCCTTCTTCAGTCGGACAGCTTCCCTAACTGCTGGTGTCCACCAGGGTGTTCGTGTGTTACCACCCCTTGAGGCACCTATGACCTTGAGACCACAGCTCACAGTGGCAGCTTCAGTAATGGAAGCTTTGAACATGGCCCACTCTGGTTCAATGTCTCCAACCTCTACAGGGATGTCAGAAAAGCTCTGCTGTAGGTGGGAGTTGAAGGTCTTCTTGACAGAGTCCTCCTCCAAGCGTTCCCAGTTCACCCATGCTATAAGTTTGGGCTTACCAGGTCTGTCCTGAGGCTTCCCTCTCCACCTGACCTAACTCACCACTAGATGGTGGTCAGTTGACAGCTCTGCTCCTCTCTTCACCCGAGTGTCCAAAATAAGTGGCATTAAATCACATGATACAATTACAAAATCTATCATTGATTTTTGCCCTAAGGTGCTCTGGTACCATGTACACTTATGAGCATCCTTATGTTCAAACATAGTGTTTGTTATGGACAATCCATGACTAGCACAAAAGTCCAACAATAAAGCACCACTTGGGTTCAAATCAGGGAGGCCGTTCTTCCCAATCACACCCCTCCAAGTGTCTCCATCATTACCCACATGTGTATAGATTTATTCAGCGGGCTAATTTTTATGTGTTGTCCTTAGCAATTGGTGGTTCAGTGCCTTGCTCAAGGACACTGCAACACGCTTTCTGCAGGGCCAGGGGATCGAATCACTAATCTAACGACTGTTACAAAAAAAGAGGTGAAACAGTTCAACTGGATCAGACGTTTGGAAATGTTTCGTCACTCACCAGGTGACTTCTTTGAGTGACGAAACGTTTCCAAATAAACTTCTGATCCAGTTGAACTGATTCACTTCTTTGTTGTGATTCCCATACCTGGATTATTGAGCATTCATCAAGACACCAACAACTGTTAGACATCAGTCCTACTTCCTTCACTATGCGTTAGTGTCTGTGTAGATAGTTGCTGCGATGGTTTCCGCCTCTTTCATTAATCACTGTGGAGAAAAGCGTACGCAACCGTATAGCACTGATAATGAGCTCAGATATTGTTATTATGTTGAATCGAACGAGAAATGATCTACTGCGTAATAACCAGAAATGAAAGCCTTGCTTTTGCCGCTCTTTAGAATTACTGAAACCCGGCTTTTATTTTTTACGCAAAGTTACCTAATAATTACATGAAATGTAATTGAAATGTTCCTTCAGATCCACCATGCACTCTCTTTCATTGGAATTAAAATGATCTGTCGACGTGACTATCCATATGTCTTTGTCTGTGGCGCTTGTCCATTGGGCAGGAGGGGGTGGGCAGTCGTTACTTCCTAGCAACCACGTTGGCAACGCCAAGCTGGTCTCGTCAAATAACCAACAACAGCTGTGTCACTTTTTCAGGGAAGAGGTTACCCATTTAAAGGATTAAATATTCACCCTGACGACGAAATACATTACTTTTGTGTACTGAGTGTACGGAGTACTACGTTGAGGCATATTTAATTAATAAATAGGAAGACTTTTAACAGCCTTAGCGAACGGTTAACTAACCAGTTTTTTTACGCTCCTGTTGGCATGTTTCCCATTCCCCCGCTGCCATCCCACGTAAAACTCACGTAAACCCACAAAATATAGCTTAATAGTTAAGCTAAGTTTTATTAAAATGGAGTCTGAGGTAAGTATTTTAAGACTTGTCAACCCAACAACGATTCACGAATTTTGGTCCAGGTTGTCAATTCATTTTGGTCCGCTAATTAGCTCGTCTTATGAAATAATGGTAACCTGTTACGTTGGATGTAATTACGCCATTCACAGTAAACGTTTGAATGGATGAATGACTCGTCTTCACACAGAATCCTCCCCACGGAAAGAAAACCAAGATGCCCGATCGTTCAGCACACAACCTGCCCCAACTCCCAACGGTATGTAGCACGTTTATACCTATCGCTATTACATAAAGGCCGAGAAAGTAACTGCAAGGTTAGAATGTATCATATTTTTGTCGCATATTGCACTTTATTAAAGCCCTTGAGTGTTAGGGTTGTACAAAAAATGAAACTACTAATCCACCTCAAAGCAGTTTGGCATGGTAGATACTGGGGTGTGTTCCATAAATGGTTTAAAGCATTGTGAATGAATTGCTTTGACAAGTATCCATCGAGCTTCAGTGGTCTCAAGCTAAATATGGAATCCCCAACAGCCCCCAGGGACACAGCTTTATTATTCAGTCTACTTTTAGACCCCCATGTGGACAGAGCTTGCATTGGGTAAAATCATGGATATCAGATGGTGTTTTCCTCTAATGGCTGATTAAAATACTCTGAGGATCTATAAAGTATAATATATGTTACCTGCAATCACTATATATTCTAAAAATCACATTTAGCTTGCTTAGTAAGATGATGACACTGCCATGTTTATTTTATCCTGATCATAAGTTAGTTTCTTGATTTCACATGACTTGGTTTATCTCAAATATGTTAAAATATATTTGTATAAACTGATATAAACAATGCAGAAACCTTGGTATCATTTATAGGTCCATAGAAAACCTCAGTGTCAAGACAAAATTCCTACATTTACCCTGAAGTCCCTAGTCAAATGGGATTCATCGGGAGTTGGAGCAGTATTTAAAAGTAAGTGTAATGTAGCTCTGTATCAAATGTCTGCATAAAGTACAGATGGCCTTTTAGTGCTTTAGATAAAAGCATAGACTTTTAAATAATCTACCTGTATTTATCATTTCAAAGCATCATGGACAAATAAATGCTCTTAAATCAAAACTTTTACATTTTAAAATATTAAAGTTTTGGAATTATCATTATAAATTTTGAGTATCAGATTATATGCTTGATTTAAACAAAAAATATATTCTGCCCCCATTTTTGCCACAGGAGAGGTGCTGCGTGGAGAGTTGTGTGGCAGGCAAATTAAAACCCGTGCCAGAAATTTTGAGTTGCAGAGCCAAGACCTAGAGCAGTTTTCAGAGAGTCCTGAGCATTCTGTCAGCAACCACACACAGTCCAAGAAAGGCCGTGAGCAGTTACGGAGTGCCCTGGTTGGCATCATCCTGTGAGTTGCTACGCTTGCATACATTAATTACTCCAAGGTTGTGGGGTTGCCTGTGTCTTTTCGATAAGTAGCAATATGTTTAACTGTTTTGGTTTGTTTGTATTGGGTTAAAAGTCTTGATTTGCCTTGACCATGCATGGGAGTAGGCCTTTTGCATTACGGAGTCATGTAGTTGGTACAGTATTTTCTGGTGTGCAGTAGGTCTCGTTAACTTTCTTTAATTTGGCTGCAGCTCACAACTTTTGCACATGTGTTTGATGAGCATCAGTGGATGAGACTGGGTCATTAGCACAATTGGCAACATCTGGGCCTGGCACTTCTAGGGTTTAAGACACTCTTTTGGGATTCTGTTGATTCTGATGTTTTGCTTTTGATTTCCTATGTCACTTTCTCATACGGTACTGCATGAAGACTCTTTACATTCAGGCATCAGTTAACATGATTGACATTACTCATACTTGCCATTTTAATGTTTGAGGATGTTCCTTTCATGATTGGCCTGTTTATTCTGCTTGGTTTCTGTGTCACTATCATGTGGCCAGGTTTTGTGTGGGTGTGTAAAAATGGGTGTGTAAAAAAAAAGTGATCTCTACAGTGAAGGGGTCCTGGGGCTCTGATATGCTGTTGGAAGCATTTCGCTGGCATGGTTTGGGTCCACTTGTCATGTTGGAGAGAAGGGTCACTTTGAATTATTACAAAGTTATTCTGAGGCCACTTCCAAGCTAATAATATTTTTCATGCATCTCGTAATTCTATTGTAATTATTTTATCCTCCCAGTGTTATTCTCTAAATTGTGCTTTATTCTACATACATATCATGCATTGTACGTCTGTCCAAGAGAGGAGAAAGACCCCTACTGTTGTTCTCCTTGAGGGTTCTTCCTTTTTTTCCTTCCTGTTAAATCTTTTTGGGGTTCCTTATCTAATGTGATGGTCTAAAGACAGGATATGATGTTATTGTAAAGCCCATTCAAACAAATCTCCAATCTATCATAATGGGCTATGCAAATCAAATGGACTTGAATGATTACTTTTATCCCATGATGACACATCTATAGCCTGATGAGACTAGTCTCTTCCAGCATGACACTGCTGCCATCTTCAGGGCGCTAAGGGGTTACTGAATGGTCTGATGAACAGGCCAAAGAAGAAAAAAACGGGGGTCAATTTTATTGGTATAGCCCTTGATCAAAATTGCAAAATTCAAATGTATATTTTAAACATAATTCAACAGAAGAATTATTAATAAAGAATCCAACAAATGTTATATGTTCAAAAAGGAGCAGGTAGAAGTTATTACTTAAAATTTGCTGCCCCCTCTCTAATGCTTTATTATTAATCCCATATGATAAATTTAGGTGTTTTTTTTCGGAGTATGTCATTATCAATATATGTCTCAGAAATGACTTGATTAAAGAGTAATAAAAAATAAGATTTCCATTAATAACAGCATCCACTATGTACATATGTTACAGTCACGAAAGCAGCAAAACCTCCTCCTCAGCCTTGTACCTCCTACCAAACTTGCCTTAGTGGGCTTTACAATAGAACAACAACTTGTATAGAATCCACCTCAAACCTTTAAAATAAAGTCAGCAGTACTAATACGCTTTTAATTCGATAGTGGAAAAAGTTCTACCATATATATTATGGTAAAGTTCTTGCAGCCACAGTTGCCAGTTTAACTATAATGCAAAAACAAGTTCACTTATTTACCGTATATGAAGCTGTTGTAAATTATAGTCTTTTGCCCATCAGTTACCAGAGCTCAACCCAATTGAACACCTTTGGGAGATGGCTCTCCCCTGCTATCATAAAAAAAACTAAATGAGGGGATAGCTTAAGGAACAATGGTGTTCCAAAAGCCTCGTAGAATCTGTGACGAGGAGCATTGAAGCTGTTCTGGTGACTCCTGTTGGCCCAACACCTTCCTAAGACACTTAATTGTGTTCTTTTTCCTTTAATTTGTTACCTGTCATACATAAGCACACACAAACATCAGCAAAATAATGTAATTTAGCCCCATTTCCTCCAGATTTTTTTTCTTGTTCCCATTAAATTGTATTTTTGATGGTAACTTGGTCAAAGAGAACACCTTTTAATTCATTTGTACACTACCAGCTTGAGGTCAGTTTTTTGTGTAATGATTAGTCCCTACATTGTGGGGGTGGACACTGACTTAGATGGAGCTTGGGGGATTAAGGCCAGATGCCCTTCCTGATGCCCTATGGTGGGTTCAAACTTGCTGCTTCTGGCTTGTCAGTTCCCGAAGTGCATGCTCTACCACGGTCCAATACGTTGATACACTACCACTACAACAGCAAAAGTTAAAAAAAAACAACTTTAAATGATGGAGGATATAATTCTCAAAGGTTTACTGATCTATCCAAGCTTTAAAGACTTGTTGAAATTGCATTACTTCATACTGTCAGTTAACTACTTTGTATGGTCTTTTAGACAGCAGGAATCCAACGCTGACAAGAACATAGGTGATGACAGAAAAACCCCTACCTGTGGTTCTCTCAAAGCCACAGAAAATGATATTCTGGTAAGGTAACAGCGATATAGTTAGGGTAGCTATTTATATACATGTATATGCTATCTTTATTTCTTAAAGATTTTGATGATGTAGTTGTGATTATTTAATACAATTCTAATTGGTTAAAACGGGTTAACAGACAATGGTTTAGTCTCTAACAGTTGCTGTTACTATGTTGTTTTTCAAGCACAATACAAAACGTATCTTCTCTACATCACTGTCATTATGCATCAATTTTTCTCTTTTTCCAAAAGTTTTTATTCATTCAGCCAAGTTGACGTTAAAAGTAGTGTGAGCACACTTTAAATAGAATTCTATTTCATTTGCAGTTTAAAAACTGAAGTCAACTCTGAATAAAGGAGAACATGTAGCTTTACACTAATTCACTCTTTGAAAGAAGTAAAGCTGTAGGTTTTATTATTCATAACTTAGATTTTTTTTAACATTCCAATTGGAAGATGTGAACCTTTAAAATCAATCCCCTTTCATTAAAATACTCAACTGAGGGACTACAGTCCAAGTTGTGTTTGACTTGGAATTATCATGGGTAAGAATGATTTGATGTCATTCTGCCCCATCAGAGATATTACAACTACATACATTACGGCATTGACACTGATCATGTGGCCCCTATGGAGGAAACTTGGCTGCAGAACATTTTGGATCTGGTCCCCACCCACTTGAAGAGCTTGGCTGGGACAGTTGAACTACTCTCTGATGAGATGAGAGAGGACTACGTACTCCGTATGAAGGAAGCCATTGGTATACCATATTACCCTAATGCCTTGTTTGTTGTGGGATTACAGACTTTGGTTTTAATCAAATCTTTGTATAAGGCCTGCCTTCATGTGGTAACTACTAACCTAGCGGCTACAGACTCAGCAAGAATTCAGAGCTAGACTTTTTCTCTTTGTCACAGTGACAGATAAATCTAAATTTCAGCTGTCATTGTGTTGTTGTTTTTTTAAAGCTAAAATGGGAATTTCAATACAGTAAATCTCCCAAAGATCTCAGACATAATCTGTGAAACCGAACCACACTTTTATGGCACATGCAAGTTAATTTCTTCTAATTTGAATGCAACTAGGGGATCCAGCATGATTTCCATCTTGTTCAACTTGATATAGATACCTGAAAATAAGATACCTGAAGGGGAGAAATAAGTCACCAAAGCCCAGTTTTGTTTGTATTTTATAGTGGATTTTGTACTGCAAGACCCACGGGAAAATGATGACAAGGTGAAAGACCTGCCACCTCATAGAGCTGAGTAAGTCTGTTCAAGTATTGTGCATCATTGCGAGAAACTTTTTTTTTAATCCATCACATGCCACAATTAGGAGATGCATAGTTGACCATTTCAGAACTTGAACACTCAAAGATGGCATGGTGGGAAGGTATTGGTATTGTAAACCAAAGAACATCAGTTTATGTTCTAGCATTTAACTATTTAGGTATTCCATGGAATCTGTTGTTCCAAGAATCTGTCTTGATGCATGCTTTGTGATTCCCAGAATCCAGTGGTGTATGTGGATATTTGTTTTTAAATGATTTGAGACAAAATGGGTTTAGTGCTACAATTTGTAAAGAATAATAAAACATCCTTTACAAGCATTTAACTTTGGGGGATAGAATGGGTTAGTAGTTGGTTACACTGACATCTAAGGGATGGGTTTTTATTCTCTCTGCTGGCAAAAATATAAAGGTATCCCTGAACAAGATTTTCAGAGGTCCATTCTAGTTTCTTGAGAATTACAAGGGCAAAAGGAGAAATTTCCTCCCAGATGGCTAGTGAATCGTATACATTAAAACGTCTTTCAGCAAGGAGACCACATAGTATTAACTATATTTGTGTGTTATAAGGGAAAAAGAAGCACATAATAATTTCACCCTCACTTTCAGATTGGAGGTGGTGCCAAAACCATGGAAGAAGTCATACATCCAAGCCCAAATGAAAATGAGAGATAAGCTTCATTCTTTCAACCCTACAATGCTTCAAGTTCTGGATCAATGGCATACATCTTTTAAGCAAGTATATTTCTTCACTTTATTATCAATGTTAAGTAAAACATTTTTATTTTTAATTTAAGCGTTTCAACTGATTTTTCTCTTTCCTCTCTGCATTATTTCATTAGAATATTAATCTATATATCAATATATGTTATCGTCTTAAGTTTCTGGTAGCTTTTGACTAGAACCTGATGGCATCTCCATCTTGCACCTGAATAAGAAAAACAAATCTATTAAAACAAGGAAGCAGCTACCATATCTGTCAGGTTTGCCTGTCATCTCACCACTCCTGGATGACCCCCCCTGCAGGGAACTACGTCTCATAGACATTGAGGAGTTCCACAACAGAGCTGAGTCTATGGAGCTCTCTGTCTTCGAGCAGCTTGTCACCAGACACATTGAAAGTGCCAAAGATGTCCTCCTTAAAAAGTAGGTTCTAGAACAGGTTTCATCTTTAAAAGAAACCAGAGTTCCCATATATTACATATTGATGCTGAAGTTCAAAATAATCAGCAGTCTGAGGCATTGACACTTTAATTGATGAAAACAATAAATGTACATACATTTGTCTTGGCATCAATGTGTAAATGCAGGAACATCATAGGACTGGAACTGTATTGAGTAGACATGGTTCTTTGATTTAAAATATTTCATTTTGTTGAGTCGGGCTATTTTAGATGATGTCACTTTTTCAAAGGGAGGATATCCTTTTGATTCAATATTCTACATTTCATTATTTCAATTATTCAAGTGACAGTAAAATACATGGAATTACAAAAAAGGCTAGAAAAATATCTTGAGAAGTCTGATTAATTATTTTATAGAATACCGTGTAATTGCTAAAGCCCTTTTACTCCTCTTCGGCCTAGATGGTTCTCTGAGGTGCAGAATATTTACTACCAGGGTAACAAGCATAAACTGGTGCCCAGTAACAATAATGTGGCCAAGCTACAGTCTTTCTTCAACTGTGTAGCTGCCCTGATGACATCCCAGCTGCAAAGCCTGGCCCTGGATTCCATCAAGGATTATACGCATCTCATCTGCCAAAACCAGGTAGGAAAAGACTTTAGAATTAGAATTGGCCATAAAAAAGTTAAAATGTTTTCAAACTTGCCAAGGTGTTTTTTCATCTATCCACTGACCTATTCTTACAACTGTGTAAGATAGAGCCAGGACGCAGAGTTGGAATATTCACCCAGGAGATAACTTTCAGGAATTTAACCCAGAGGGGCTCATGTGTTCATGAGCCCAAGACTGGTCCATGCCATTCTGCCACTCAGGGTGAAAAGTAATTGAACCACCTCTTAATAGGCAACACGTATGCAATTAAATCTGCTCATATAAATACAAAATGAAAACTGTAGTGCTACTCTTGCTTTTAACACTCATGAAGTAGACTATAAGTGGATCACCTTTTTGAGTCCAGAATATTTCTAACCAAAGTTTTTATAGCAGTTCATAGATGAATATTATACCAAACAACCATCGGCATAACCACTCCAACCACTGTTTGTTTTTTGATGTCTTGAGAGGTTAAAAGCTTTTCCCTAGGCGCTTTTGAATTGTGGGTATATGCAATTAAGATAATGAGGCATTGTATCCCAACGAAGTATATTTAGTCTTATCATGGCAGGTCAATTTGATTCTTGTAGACCGGTGATAAAAATAAAAAGAATATAACTGGTATCTTAAACCAAAAGTAGAGTTATCTTTCTTCTTTGTAACAGAATAGCCTCTCTGTCTGGCTTTTGTTCTTCCTCTACCAAACTTTTTCCCCTCAATCTCTTTATCCTCACTGGGGCAATCTGGTTATACGTTTCAGCTGGGCTCCAATCATTATCATGAGTGCCTTGCTGGCTATGGGTTTTGTAGTCTTTTAATGCATGCCACAATGGGTTTTTGTCCATGTTGCAACCACTGAGAGGGAATATATCTCTCCTCTATGGCACTACCTCTCATGACATCACATATCCCTCTCCTCTGGCTTGAGGCCTATGAAGAGGTGAAAGAGGCCCAAGGGACATCTCTTCACAAAAGAGCATTGGCATCTCTGTGTTCCCACATGCCCTGTGAACTACAGAGAAGTTCACCGGGATCGGAGACTTTGAAACCACCTTGGAGACCATGAGTGGGTTTAGTACTCGTTACAGCCACTGGGGGGGAGAGTATCTCCCCCCCAGTGGCTCTCTGCTTCCTCCATATACAAGTTGGCCACTATAGGAGAAACGGGGGAACCCATTGATAAACGGTTTATAAAGGGGAGGGAATGCTTGCCATCTTCTCAAACTGAAGGTGTCACCTGTTTTAGGGATGAAACGTTGTTAAAAAAACAAACAAACAAAAAACAACAACTTCTGAGTTCCAGTTGAACCCATTCACCTCTTTTTGTGATTCCCTTTCCCGGATTACTGAGCATGCATCAAGACATATTCTCGCATTTCCCCACACAGCAGTAGCAAGGTATGTAGAAAAAATGAAAACAAGAGAGATGTGCAGCAAAATGGAAATTTGTCAGATGAACTAGGCCCACTGCTTTCTTTTTAGCTGTACCCATTTCAGGCCAGATGACATGCGTGTGTGGGTTAGCCTATTTTGTCTATTCCAGTCTGATGGCACATAAGCAATTCTGGAGGGATGATAGCTGACTAGGTAGAATAGTGCAATGACATTTCTAGAACGCAATTGAACAAATGACCCAGAGATAGCTTGTATAAAGAAAAGAAGATCTGTTGAAGGACCGTCCCCTGCAAGACTCCGCAGATTACGGGAGCTGATGAGGATATATGATTCTTCAATAAAGAAAGGCCCGTTTTACACTTTACGATTGGTCCCCACATTGTGGCGGTGGACACCGACTTAGATAGAGCATGGGGATTACTCTTAATACAGACATTAAATGTCTATCGGATAAGGGTAAAAACAATTTGATATTGCACCAAAAATGCCAACCCAGTTCTCCAACATATCAAGTAAAGTAGTATCAAGGCGGCAGTTAAATCTAGAAAATAAGAATATTCACCTTTATCAATACTATTCTGGGCAATTGCCTTTTTGACCTCAATGGCCCGGAATGAGGCCCTGAGCTGTTGACCTTTTCTCACTGTCTTGTTTTTCATATTTGATGTACTCCACCATCTCAGCTGTCAGTGCAAGCCTATGAGCACCCTGGCTTTGTGCTGCGTCTGATCTTGGAGGATAAAGACATCAAATTTGAGCCTGACTTCAAGAAGTTCCAAGTTGTCCTACTTGGTGTCTATGAGTTAATGCTCAAGTCCATCAGCCTGGTGCCTCGGGTGGAAACCAAACTCTATTCTGAATGGGTAAGAACAAAGTAAGACTTGGTGTACATGTGTGTATATGTTTTGGTTTATTCCTGGTTGTGCATTGGATTTTTGTGTTTGTGTCTGGGTTGTTGAATATGCCCAAAATCTGTTATCTGTGTTGTGAAGCATGTAAAAAAGCCCGACTTGAACAGAAATAGTTGCCACTTTCATATTGCTGATCCTATTAACCTCAACAAATTTGAAGTATTACCTAAACAAAGTTGCCATAGATGCATCTCTTTTACCAGAAAACAAGTTTAAACTATAATCCTAAAGGTCATTGGATAAAAATGATTGCATTTTGATTCATTTTCATTGCTCTAGCTTGGCACCCAGTCAGGGGACACCTTGAGGCCCATAATCTTACCAGAGATTCTGAAGACCCAGCAGGAAAAGGTTTGCTCAGTCATCCAGGCTGAGTGCATTGGGCCTATGGAGCATGTGCGCCTGTATGACAGGTATGCAACACTGGTGTCCAGGCAGGCCGAAGAAAATGTAGAGCAGTTCCTCCGTGAGCAGCACACCTTCCAAGAGGTTATGGTGGAGGTGATTCGCTACCAACAGCTGGCTGACCAGATCAAGTACTCATCTCGCAAGGTACCTGGTTAGCATAATGGAGCCCACCGACAAGCTATACTTGCAAACATTCACAGTACAGAAAGCGATTTTAACAGTTTAAAAGGAATTTGCATACTTTTATCTCTAGTGATTTGTTGTGAGTTCAGCAGAAAGAGACAGTTATAATCCTTCAATGGCAATTTAGAAATAAATTACCTTGTGCCCAGATAATGGAATGTAACAATATTCCCACGTTTTGAGAACATTTACATGTATTTTATACATACAAATGTTTATAACGGAGATGTGTTGGTAACTAAGTAAGAGCCAGAATAACTTTTTTTAATATCTAAGAAAATTCCTACCTATTACCATTGTAAATCATTTGTAGGTTAGTTGCTTTTTTTTACAAAGCATATTGTTGATGACTTTATCCCGAATTAACCCTCGTCTTGCTTAATGCTGGATTTCCATTTTATTAAACGTAGATTATATTTTCCTTCTCAACCTCGGATTATAT
>OMLC01101688.1:0-13513 GCA_900302585.1 Regalecus glesne | reverse complement strand
CTCCAGGTATATCTAATGTTACACTTGGGAGTGACCGTGGTATTTGGTCCTATCGAGGTAACGGGAGGATCAAGCGAAGCCTCACGAGCATCTTCCTCAGCCTCCGCACCAGACAGTCTGACACCATGGTGCTGCATGCAAAGAAGGGCTCCGACTACCTCACCATCAGCATCCAGGACTCCCATTTGCACCTGGAGCTCCAGACTGAGGCTGCTGAGGATTCCCCCAAATTGACCTTGACGACCCGTCGTCCAATCAGCGATGGGGCCTGGCACACCTTTGATCTCAGCATGGAGGACGAGGACCTCCAGAGCTCCAGGTGGACCATGATGGTGGATGGAGACCGAGAGCAGCTCCATGTGTCAGACACACTAGCTGGGAACCTACACTTTCTGAGGGAGGGAGTGGATATCCTCCTTGGGGGACTGGCCCTCGAAGTCGGGGGTAAGCTAGCGATGTGTGTGGGCCCCGTGAAGATCGGAGGGCTTCATCTACCTTTCCATGGAGACACAGAACTTAACTTGGCCCGACCTCAGCAGGAGCAGTTTCTGAGGGTGGGCAGCATCGCAGTGCCACGTTACGGCTGCTGGGGAGCCAGCGTGTGTGAACCCAACCCCTGTCAGAACCACGGTGTGTGCGAGGACTTGTTTGACTTGCTGCGTTGCACTTGTCCACCCGGGCGGGCGGGCCCACTGTGCCGAGACCCGACGGACGCCTGCGTCCACAGCCCCTGTTTCCAAGGCAACTGCATCCCTCTCTCCGGGGGATACGAGTGTGTGTGCGAGCCGGGTTACAGCGGTGTCCACTGTGAGGAGGAGATTGACCCGTGTGAGGAGAACAAGTGCGACACGGGGGCGACGTGCCTCCGAGGATTTCAAAACTACGCGTGCCTCTGTCCGCACAACACGACTGGCCAATACTGCAAGTGAGTTTTGCAGTCTATCACCATCAGGCCTGTTAAGACTAGCAAGAAACATGTGACACATGTCTAATCAAACTTAACCAAATCCATATAGTCCCCATTTGACCGTTCCTATTGTGACTTGATATGGAAACCACTTTCCACAGTGAGAAAACTCCAGAGATCCCGTGGTACATCGAGACAATTCCGTAAGTAAAACCACGCCACATGAGAATCATTGGTTTCAATCGCAAACGCCGAGAGAATGGCTTCATAGTTGAGACTCGTCGAGGTCAGGTCAGACTATTGGCTGGGTCTCATATGAGTGTTGGTTCTCGTCTCTGTCCAGCTTCCCTGAACTGCCTGTAACTCTGTGCCCGGGTCCAAAAAGGAGCTACAGCTGTTTCAATGGAGGGAGCTGCACGCCTGTGGACAACACCTGCGACTGTCCGCCTGGCCTCATGGGCCAATGGTAGGCCACCAATCCCATTTGCTTTATCCGCTTTACTCCCGGAGATTATTTACCAGTTAATTGCAGTGGTTCAAACCATAATGACAGCACAAACAGGGTCCAGTGGGACATATGTGATTATAGCAATTGCAGAGAGCATCAGAGTACTTTTGGCCTCCCATAGCTGGAGTACGCGTTACACTGCCGTTCAGCTTGAGCATCATGATTACTTGTCTTCTCCTCCCCGCTCTACTTTGCTTTCCAGGTGTGAAAAGGACGTAGACGAATGTGCGTCAGACCCCTGCATGAATGGAGGCTTCTGTGTCAACCACTTGAACAGTTTTGAGTGCATGTGTGATTTGAACTACTCGGGCATCCACTGCCAAATTGACGTCAGCGACTTCTACTTCTATCTCTTCTTGAGCCTGTGGCAGAACCTGTTCCAGCTCGTGTCCTACCTCCTCATACACACCGATGATGATCTGGAGATCGAATGGGATTTCCAGTTGGAGGACTAGCACAGTTTTGGTTTTTTTTTTTTTTTAAAGTTGCAATATAAGTGGACGATGGGCATTGCTTGGGGACTGAGTCTCTTAGCTGGCAAACTAGGAGCTATGATCAATTTCAGAAATCGGTTCCCTTTCGTTTCTCATTTTTAAATCCTTCGGTGCCCCGAAAAATTGGAGTTACACTGATGGGGCCGCCAAGGCTTTGCTTTTACGAAGCTACCTATGAAAACATCTCGTCTTGATGCTTTTTGAGACCATTGGTCAGAATGTATTACAGAACATTCTCAGAAGATCCAAACGTATCGATCAGCTAGAGGAATTTAAGCACGTCAGCTCTTATTATAGACAAATATTTATTTTCCTGTACGTCAATATCACTAGCTTACCGACAAGGTCAGTAATGTCCATAATATACTTTCTGTTGAGAGGAGACTTCCCTGCTATTACACATTGCACATTGTTTCTTCCGCAATATAAACCAGATATCTGGGATTCATACTGAAAAAAATGCTCACACGAGTTGTTTTTGTGCCTTACAAATTCCTGCTTTTCCAAGGAGCACTGTCTTATAACCCAGTGTTTTATAACCATTCAGGGGCCCATTTTCATTCAGTAATGGACTTCAAGTTAATCGAATGTCTATAGGTAGGAAATCGTGTAAAAACTTAATTTATGTATTCAACATGGAGCCACCTTTATTTGCCCGTAAAGGTCGAGTATGCACCCAATGCTTTTGGTGGATCTGTGCAATAATGTAAAATAAACTTTATAAAATAATTCAATTCTGTTTTCAGCGTTGACCACTTTCCAAGGCCCATTTCATGCACACTATTACAACAAAACAGCAACAGCTGTTAGTAATAATAGCACTAATATTGTTTTTGGCCATTTGTTCAGACTACTTGCCTCATTTCGAGCTGGCGTCCACTGCGAAACACAAGCAAATTCTATTTTCACACCAGAAACACTGTTGAAAAATACACGTACACACAGAAGAACCCGTTATGTTTTGCCGTGTTCGACTGTTTAAACCTTAGGTTAGAATGGGATATCCGTGAAATGAGTCCGGTTCATAACTGACTGACTGATCCATGAACATAATGATATAACGGACAGCTGGAGATACCAATACACCAGATAGGGGAGCTGTTATTTTCCACTGGAGCAACCATACACCAAATGTATATTCTTCAGAGTACAGTAAGCAAAAAAACAACAATGGATACTCGTCTTGACCCATACACAATATTCCGGGTAAAGGAATCAAAGGTGAATCGGGTCATCTGGATGTAAAGATAATAATAATAATAATGATTCCCTCATCAGTTCCGCAAGGGGGAAATTTGGCATTTTGACCCAACCTATTGTATAGGAGCTGGGAGCTGCCAACATATATGGCGCTCGGGGAGCAGTTAGGGGTTCAGTGTCTTGCTCAAGGACACCTCCACATGTTATATGCAGGACCGGGGATCGAACCTGCAACCTTCCTATTGCCAGATGACCGCTCTACCCACTGAGCTATGCTGCCCCTATATATTCCCCAACCCTCTGAATAGTCATAACCACTGAATGTCTTGATGCATGCTCAATAATCCAGGGAGGGAAATCACAAAAGAGGTGAATCTGTTCAGCTGGATCAGAAGTTCAGACTGAAGAAGTCACCTGGTGAGTGACGAAACGTTTCTGAAATGAACTTCTGATCCAGGTGAACAGATTCACCTCTTTTGTGATAACCACTGAATGTGCAGTCAATAGCCAACTTGATTATGAAACAGTCCTCTGTTTTGGTTGGCAAGCAACTGGATTGTTCATAAGGTGGTGGTGGGGGGGGTCAATCAGCCTGGACTGAAGAGGTCTCCTGTTTGAGTGATGAAACATTTCTCAATAAAACTTTATGTCCAGGAGAACCGATTCAGCTTTTTTTGTGTGAAAAAAAAGGGATATTGTTTGCCTTTCAGCCACAAAACAACAACGCTGAAACAAAACAAAAAGGATGGGTGATGACAGGCCCATTCGAAGAGACGTACACCCATCAGCCAAAACGTCACAGCCCATACAAAACCACCACCCGACCACTATTGTGCAGGTCCCTCTCGTGACAGTGAAACAGCTTCGACCTGACAAGGCATGGACGCCACGGGAATTCTGACAGTCTCGGCTGGTATCTGGCACCAGGATGTTAGCAGCAGATCTCTCAACAATGGTTAGGCATCTTGTACGTTGCGAGGTGGGAGCTCGGTGGATGGAACTTCTGCCGGTATCACTTTTACGTAAGCGTTGGGGATTTATAATGGTGTGGATTGGATGTCACCGACCAGTCTTACTCCTGGAGCTTACATTCACAGAGTTCTCGGTAGATTCTCTTTCGTACCCTTGGTATGTCCTTCTGTGAGAAATCGAGAGGTTTCACCAAGGCAAGGCACCGACAATACTGAGGGCGAAAGAGAAAGATACAACCAATGAATGGATAAATTCATGCTCATTATATTCATTATTCAGTGAAATACCCCGATACAAGGGTGCTTTAGCTGCTATGAAAGCAGCACATCTCTCATCTAATCATTGCTAATAATCCTAATCCCAGATTAATCTTTGACGCCGTTAATAAACCTATCAAAATGTAGCCATCTATTAACTGCTCAACACTCACAGCCTAGGAGTATCTTTTTCAGCAATGCACTTGATGAGATCTTAAATTGAAATTAGTTCTTCAACTCCAGCTACTCCTGGAGTTCTTACCAAATTCATATCGTTACAATCAATCACTGATATTCCTGCTTTTACAGCTTCTGATATGATCTCTCTTGACACTTTGACTACGGTCGCGTCCGCTTCTAAACCAACTGTTTGCCTACTGGATCCTTTACCTGCAAAACATTTTTAAGACCTCTGACCTGAGACCTATAAGGCTACATTGTCTCCTGATGCATGGCCAATAATCCGTTGAAGGGAATCACAAAAAAAGGTGAATGGTTGAAATGGATCAGAAGTTTATTCAGAAACGTTTGCTCACTCAAACAGGTGACATCTCCAGTCTGAGCTCACGTCAGTATCCCCACCCTTATACAAAATAAAGTTGCCTGCCACACAACAAAGGATGGTTTCCTAGGCAAGTTGGTCATCGACTGACCATTCAATGGTAACGAGCACTATTCCCCGAGGACTGAGGAATACTTCCAATCAGAGCATGGCAAGATGATGACAGATGTACTCTGAGGTCCCCCAACTTTGTTCAAGGATGGTCGTTGCCTCTTTATCTGAATGCTCTTTAACGCCCCTTTTAAACCAGTGTTCCTCCCTTTCAAGGATGCTTCAAAGATGAGGATGTATATATATACATCCTTGGACTCAGCAGTTCTAAGACAGCTGGGATCAAACCTTTAGTTAAGAAACTGTACCTCGATCCAGAGTCTCTTAAAAACTATTGTCCAGTCTCTAATCTTCAATTCTTTTCTAAAGTGATAGAGTTGTTTATCAACAACTTTTGACCTGCATAGAAGAAAATCATTGATACAAACCTTTTCAATCAGCTTTTAGGGCCTGTCACTCCACTGAAACTGCTCTGACCAGAGTGGTGAACGATCTTCTATTTGCTATGGAATGTGATCCCGCTCTTTTCTTCTACTGGATCTCAGTGCCGCCTTTAACAAAATTAATTAGTCCAGTATATTGACAGAATAAATAGTAATTTTAGTATCTCTTTTTAGCTAGACTAGTAAAGCGCTATATAATAAAAAGACGATTTAACATTTTAGCTCTCTTTTGGCTTAAATCCTATTTATCTGAAAGAAAACATTGTGTCTGTTATAGTGATATTACATTGAACTTCTTTGAAGTTAGATATGTTGTACCTCAGGGCTTCGTTCTTGGCCCGTTAGTCTTCTCTCTTCATGTTTGACCTCTTGACCAAATGATACGCGGTTATGGAATCAATTTCTATTGCTATGCAGATGATACTCAGCTGTATGATCCAATAAGGGCTAATGATCCTATTCAATTAACTAATCTGGATCCCTGCTTGGCTGGTGTGAAAAACTGGATGCTACTGAATTTCCTGCTTTTAAATTCAGATGAAATTGAGATTCTGGATGTTGGCCCTTCTTGGCACAGACACCACTTTGACCGAGTATCAATAACAACCGACAATCCCATGATTTTATAAAGTACGGCAGCCAAAAAACTTGGTGTAACATTTGTTTCCATCCTCTCCTTTGATGAGCACATTAGGGAAATCACAAAGACTGCCATTTTTCCACTTAGCGTAATATGAAAAAAATTGGTCCTGCCCCTCTAGGGCTTACGCAGAGACTCAAATACATGTATTCATTACATCCAGACTTAATTACTGCAATGTTCTCTTTTCAGGTCTGCCACATGCTAGCACAAAAATATTTTAATGGTTGATAATGCTGCAACCAGAATCCAACTTCACCTGTTTTTATGCATCACGATTATTCCCCATGCTGTGGACTTAGATGGAGCTTGGGGGATTAAGGCCAGATGCCCTTCCTGACGCCCCATGATGGATTTGAACCCGCTGCCTCTAGCTTGTTAGTTCCCGAAGAGAGTTCACTAACCACTGAGCTACTGCGGACCCACTACGGGCAGAATCCAACCAAAAAAATAGAAAAATCCCACCGTATCATACTAATTTCTGTCTCCCTTTCACTGGCTTCTTATCAATAGTAGATCAGACTTCAAGGTGCTTCTACTAACCTGTAAAATCCCAAATGGGCTTGCCCAATCATAGCTGTCTAATCTATATCGCGAGCTCTTCACTCTCCTAATACAGGGCTCCTCTGTGTGCCCACGGGTTTAAAAAAATGAGCTGGTGGCAGGGCCTATTCCTTTCAGTCCAATTTTTGTGGAATAACCTGCCTGCTGCTGTCGACCAATCAGAATCTGTTGAGTCCTTTAAATCTCGACTTAAGACTCTTTTTTTGCCTTAGCCAACAAATAGTTGACTACATTCTGTGATTCACAACCTGTAGTGCATGGCGAGTGGGTTTCAGTCTCAATGAATTTGCCAAGTATTGGTTTTGCCGACAAGATTATAAATCATAGAGCATATTTTATTGACTGATGTCTTCTTCTCTTTTTATGTGTATGTAACCTGGGGTAGGCTGGGAGACGTGTAATGGTTGCCACCATGGTGGGTTGGGGATACGATGTCTGGTTTGTTGTCCCCTACTACTTCTATCACTGCAGCCTATTCCAAGTTCATCATCCAAAAATCCATCTATCCACATTCTTCATATAATGAGAATTAGCCTAGTGGCAAGAGCTGGCATATTGACATTCTAAAAGTTCTTTAATTAGCACAGTCACTATGAAGGAGATTATCGTGAATATATCTCTTGTGATTCCATTTTAATTATGTTCTCCTCTGAGTGTTGTATGCTGGGAAATGTGTTTTATTATGTGACACAACTGCCTGTCTGTCTTGGGAGAGAGATACCTGCTCTGTTGCTGTCCCTGAGGTTTCTTCCCATTTTTTTCTCTATTAAAAGAGTTTTTGAGGGAGTTATTCCATGTCCGATGCAAGGGTCTAAGGACAGGATGTTATGTTAGTGTAAAGCCCTCTGCTTCAAACTCTTTATTCGTGATAATGATCTATACAAATGAAATCGAATTGACTCGCATTATCCACATATGTATTGTAAATTAAGAGTATAAAGCATACTTTTACCTCCAAGACGAAAACTCCACAGTCATCTTCATTGGTCTGCTGTGGAATTCCCTGGAAAGGACAGTGGAGGGAGACAAAGACACATCAACATATCATCATGTCTTCCATATTGAGCACAAAGCCAGCTAGTGCTAGTCCATTCCTCTAGCCAGCAGGTGCTGCTAGAGGAATGGACATTGGTACAGGTCTAAAATGTTCCCGATAATAACCACAAGTTACAAACCAAAGGTTTATTAAGTCAAATGCTTAGGACAGAAGAAAATTAATGCAATGTACCCCTTTAACTGACACCTTCCAGCCACGTTGAAATGTCACTTGTTGCTTCTCCTTTGCCTCTCTTGTCAAGTATTTCAGGATATCCTAGTAATGAAAAGAGTAAAGATTTCTTATTTCGGTCAGATAAGGACTAACTCATAGAATACAGACTCAAATGTTGGTCACACCATGATGGAGGGATAGATGTTTGATGAACGGATTGAGGCAGATGAAAGTATAAAGGATGTGAAGGCCTTGGTCTTAGATTTGTCATCAAGTTAAAGGGATGTTTTCACCTTTGCTATATTCTGGAACTCAAAGCCTTGGGAGTCATAGAGGACAACCCTCTTATTTGCAGTGTCAACGGTGACAAGAGACCAGTGAACATCCAGATGTATGGGCACCAGCAGTAGGCTCTTAGAAAACAAATCCACCTGTAGAACAAATGAACTGGGGTAACGACGAGAAAACAACCGCAGAGCCGATCTGGGGATATGTCCATTCATTTACCTGGCAAACAAACCAAACCCTTGCACCACAGTTAGGCTCTTGTTCAGCATGACATACTCTCATCTTACTTGTCTACATTTTTACTATGGTGACCTGCTAATATTGACTTGATAACATTCTTAGAAATGACAAATAGTTTTTTTGATTGAAACACACAGTAGTTCTCCTTAACCTGACCTGTTTTGTCCATCTCCTCACACCCTCATATCCTCTGGTTACATGCTGTTGGTGGAAGAAGCTGTTGAGAAAATGGACCTAGCAGAGGGAAGTTCAACCAAGGAAACGGCAATCAAGAAATGACAACCATCCAATCTGTGCCTATAAAATTTCACTTCTCATTATGACACCCAAAGATACTGACACACCTAACAAAGAGACTGGAGTCTCACAGTTCTCGTAAATAACGTTCCCTGACACACCAAAAGAAGTGTGGTTACTCATAATTAATTTTTTTTAAACAGAGTTTAGACAACTTTGGGCCACCATTCAAGTCAATTTCATGCTTTAAAGTCAACTAAATAGGTTACTCAACTAATTAGATCACTGTGTGGAATGTAAAATGATCGGATGACATCGCCTGAATGGCTTAAATGTGGTAAAGCCCCACCCAAGCATGATCCAAGCATGGTAAGGAAACAAACTATTTGCAAATTATTTAATCCAGGCCTGCTACAAATCCATATGATTTACCTTCTGATGAGTAAATTCCATAATCATCTCTCCATACATGTTCATTACCTTAAAGAAGAAAAGAATAAGACAAGCATTTCATACATACCAATTAAGACCCTCTGTAACATGTTTGCTTTGGAGGTATAGGCGTATAATGTGTGAACTCAAACTGTATACTCATAAAAGAGAATTGTGACACAAAAGGACAACCTGATCATTGAGCCAGTTCTGATCCGCTAGCGTTGACAAATCATCCTGGGTGAGTATGTGCCTCTTGTAGACCACTTTGAAGGAAGCATCTGATGTCTTTGGCACTGCAGTTTGGTAGCTTATGACTTCTAACAAGACCTGTTTTTTCATTCTGAGATGGCAAAATGTAAAAACAATTGACCCAACAAGGACAATGCGACAGTGCAAAAAGTAGCATTTGAATGTTAGCATTAGCGTTTGACTGTTTCAAACGCTGCTCTACAAATTCTCCCCATACTAAATTCCCCGAAAGTTGAATAAGTTCATCTGGATAAAATATCTCTTGAAAAATAAAAATTAATCACTGATGAAACGTTTCTTTCAATAAATGCCCTAACAAATTGATTCAACTTTTTTGTGATTTCCTTGCCTGGAATTATTGAGCATACATAAAGACACCCCTTAACCAACACTTCACTAAAGTCTCCTTTTCCATATCTACATGACAGAGCTATATACTGCATTACATTCATTATAATTCCATTTTAGTGACTCTGACATAAGCACCTTAACATAAATTGATTTTTAAATAAGAATAACCCAGGCACGCCAATGTTCTACTCACTAAATAACAAGAGAACCAGACACGAGTAGAGCCACTGCTATACAGGATTACCTCTTACTGAAGTCAGTGTTAAACGTCCTCTTCAAGTGTCTAAATACATCACTCGTCTCTAGTGGAATGTAACTTCCATACATTTTAAGGAAGTCATCGAGAAATTCTAAGAGGAGAGATTGAAAAAGGCTGTTGGATTAAAACGAAAAAGAGAACCACGCAAAAAAAAGAAAGAATAAAAGGAGACTTAAAGGTGGTCTACCATGGATATCACTTTTCATTGCTTTAAGGCTGATATTAATATGATGGTCCCCTTGAAAAGCGACCTTTCTTTTTAATGTATTGCTCCTGGTGACATCCCCACTGATATTGTTGTTGGAACACTGTTCCTGACATGATGCCACTGTGATTTGTTGTTCTGGTAACCCAACACATTCATGCTGTTCCTGACCATCATGTCGTTTAGATGACACTGACTTCTTTGGTGTCTTTAGATTGGCAATTATTCCATCAATACCACTCTCTTTGCTAGCAAATCCCCCCAGATGGACACCATCTCCTTTTGTAATGCTTTGAGGTGGCACAGACTTCCCAAGCATGTTCTGATTGTTGATCATTTCTCTCTTATTTCTGTCTGCATCCTGGTTACAAAGCTGGGGGACATGAGTACATGGTTCTGATGGACTGGTAAGTTTACTCAACACTGGGAGGGATTTCTTCTTTTCTACAATAGCCTCCAAGCCTCCTTGAATGTCACAATGAACAGCCAGAGCAGACTGTCTTCCTTGCAACATCTCTTGGCTCTGTGTGTGGTGCTTCTGAAATGTCATTTTATGTCTCTTGGAGTTGGGTTTGGGGGAGGTGCTGGAAAATCCCATATTACTTCTGACTTTGGCTCGTTTCTTGCTTTTGAAAATCCAGAAATGCCACCTTGCTCTCCACCACATCCGCCACATCCAGAATTTTAAGCTACAACAAAAGCGTCTCTTCGATCGCCTAGACTGACGAGAAACTCCATCCAAAGAGGGGGTAAACCCATTTTTTCTTTTTTTGTCTTTGTTTTGCATGCCTGAGAGTCTGCAAATAGATAAGAATGGAGTCACTTGAAAGCGAAGAGTTGAACGTCTTATTTTGACTGCTCATGTCAAACAGTCACATACATGGGTTTGCTTGCAGTTTACCTGTAGGAGACAGGTAATTTATCGACAAGACCATGGTTCACTGTACATAAACAGACAATTTGAGCATATGTTTAACAATTGGGCTTAAATTTCTATCTCATTTTTTGTCCGTTGCCAGCATTTGCTCACCTGATTACTTGCGATTCTCGAAGTGATCACCCAGTCCTCTACAGGGCCATACACTTGCAACAATTTTCCAACCTTTTAACTTTGGTAGTTTCATGGGCTCTTGCTGGCTTCCCCTCAGTGTACACATCACAGGTGCCAAGTATCCTAGTTACATTTTAAAAAATCAGTTTGTTCATAGAGGTTTTTTTTTGCATAGTAGCCATTTTGACATGAGCACAAGTGTTACCGATGATACTGATCTAAGATGTCATTCCATTCATGTCAAATAGTGTAAGGCTGCTGCTATTGTGCATGTCTGTTCACTGGAAAGGCTATGCTACACTCACTAGAACAGAACTTTGGTTGGTTTTAAATAATCAAACCTGTGTTTACATTTCAAAATGGATGTCATGAAGAAGTTTTATTGTCCTCATATTATCAATGAATGTCTCCGTCACAGCTTATTGCCTTTCCTGCTGAACATGGTATAAGTTATTAGGGCAATAGACCAACTGTTTGATAAGCAATATCACTTCAAGAACGGGTCGTTCGTTACAAATGAATTGTTTTGCAAGTACTGCAAATAATGATATATGAAATAGAACTTGATGGCCGTTCTATCGATAGTTTAAAGGGCCTAAAGACGACTGAAAAGCTAATCAAGCTCAGAAATTATGTTTTAGTTACAGGCTTCACTGATGTGCAGGAACTTTGAATGATCCAGCCACAATAGAGATTTTTAAGTCTAAAAACTTGTTACTCAACTGTTACAAGTATGATCCTAAGGTTGTGATGATATCAAGACATCAATATGTTCCCAGCTTGCATCCCGGTGAGGTTATTTCCCCCATCACTTTTCACGAAGCCACCGCCAACGGTGACTGAGGACCACCAGCCATGGTGAATTTAGCGTATGGCAGACTTTTTACCTTGCTTTCGGGGGAAGAAATTATGGGTAGCAGCTTGAAAATGTCGTCAAAAAGTGAAATAAAACTCGCTTAAACAATAGCTTATTTATCGAAATCTTCTGAGAGTCGCATGTCACGACCATAGAATGCAGCACACTGCGCATCGGAAATACTTCAGTCGCGTCTTATTTGCGTCACTTCCGTGATAGGTGGTTGGGCAAAACAAACAAATAAATAATAGATCAAGTGTACTCAAAAAGAGACCCCGTCGTATTGATAACGTTTAAACTTGTGTGCAATTCCCCCGTCAAACTCAAGGATAAACCACAGATTAAAACAGGAATCTGACCACCAACCGTTTGTTTGCTTTAGCAGTAATCCTTAAACAGAGACCACTCCGATGGTGCGCATAATACACCACCCACCACATCTTGGTTTTCCAGTCTTCTCCATCTTTGAGAGTGTTTCTCAGGAGGAACCCGCTATGAAAACCACATAGTGAATTTACTAAACAGACTTGGTTGATATGGGTGAAGTGGATCAACCATAGGTCTTAAAGTGGATCACACATAAGACTATTTTTCAACAGAAACAACGTCACCCACATCTTTCACCCTTTTTAGTCAACTTAACTGCCAAATGGACAACATTCTAAACTTTTGTAAACATTGTTGTGAGTATTTACTCACCAAAAAAGGACAACAGCAATATCATTTGGTGGGTTGGGGATGGTGGGTTGGGGATACGATGTCTGGTTTGTTGTCTTCTACTACTTCTATTACTGACGTCTATTCCAAGTTCATCATCCAAAAATCCATCTATGCACATTCTTCATATGATAAGATAAGATAAGATATTCCTTTATTAGTCCCACTGGGGGAAATTGCGGTGCAACAGCAGCCAGTGTAGAGCACAGTACAGAGACATCACATCCAGGAAACAACATGTAGTATAGACAACATTAAACAGGGTAGGGTAGGAAATATGTGCATTATATACAGTATGGACAGAAAGACAGATTGCATTCATTGTTAATTAATTATCCAGTGTATTGTATTTGATTATTGCTGTACATGTTTTGGGGTTGTTCTATTGTGGGAACAGTGCTGGTTAAAAAGCCTGACAGCTGCAGGAAGAAAAGACCTACGAAATGATGAGAATTAGCCTAGTGGCAAGAGCTGGCATATTGACATTCTAAAAGTTCATTAATTAGCACAGTCACTATGAAGGAGATTATCGTGAATATATCTCTTGTGATTCCATTTTAATTATGTTCTCTGTTATTGTAAATTAAGAGTATAAAGCATACTTTGACCTCCAAGACGAAAACTCCACAGTCATCTTCATTGGTCTGCTGTGGAATTCCCTGGAAAGGACAGTGGAGGGAGACAAAGACACATCAACATATCATCATGTCTTCCATATTGAGCACAAAGCCAGCTAGTGCTAGTCCATTCCTCTAGCCAGCAGGTGCTGCTAGAGGAATGGACATTGGTACAGGTCTAAAATGTTCCCGATAATAAC
>OMLC01101670.1:0-26524 GCA_900302585.1 Regalecus glesne | reverse complement strand
CTGTGTGTTTGTCCCATTAACTGTCAAAGTCTCTACAAATGAAGCTTCTGCTGGCATGTCAAGTTCATCTATTTTGTACAATGTGAACATGACTTCATCTGAATCTATGCCATCCCTCTCTTCTTCGCCCTGCTGACATAATTCACTCCCTGAGTTCTCCCCTGTTTGCCTGTCTGTACCTCGCCCCCTCTAGCCTTCCAGTTATTAGCTGAGCCCTTAAACCTACACACTTTCTGGATGTGGCCAACTTTACCACACTTGTGACAGGTTTCTTTAATAAACCTACAGTCCCCAGCCCTGTGCTGCTCACCACCACACCTGTAGCAAGCTTTACACTGGTGCTGCTGCTTATTGGGGGTCTGCATCGAAGACATCTTATGCACTGCCTGAGGTGCCCTCATGTGTGGGGGTGCAAACTCCAGAGACTGTGAGTCTTTCACATCCTTGCTCGCTGTCTCAACAGCCTGGGCCAACTTCAGTGCCTTGTCGAAGGTCAAATCCGGCTCCGAAAGTAGTCTGCGCTGTATGCGATCATCTCCGATCCCACAAACCAGTCTATCTCGTATCATCTCTGATAACTTGTCTCTATAGTTGCAGCCTTGTGATAACGTACTCCGTGACTGATTCTCCCTGCCTTCTGTTTCTGGAGTTAAACTTGAAACGCTGCACAATCTCGCTGGGTTTGGGGTTGAAATGATCCTTTAATAACTGCACGAGTTCATCAAAGCTCTTGTCTCCAGGCTTGGCGGGGCTGACCAAGTTCCGCATGAGGCTGTAAGTCTGACTGCCCACTGAACTGAGCGATATAGCTTTCCGTCGACCTGCATTGTCGATCCCATTAGCTTCAAAAAATGGTCGAGCACTTCAGAATATTCCTCCCACGTCTGGGTTTGACTATCAAAAGGAGCGGTGCTTCCTACCATAGCCACCATGCTTTCTTGCACTTGGTTACAAAGTTCGGGTGTGCTGTACTAACTTAGCCACTTAGCAGCGAGTCTTACTCATACATCTGCATCCATACGAGGCATCCGCTGTGACTTTATCCTCGTCGCCATTTATGTAGTAATTCAAGGGAGAACTGAGTACTTCACATCCATCTTGTCAACAACAGGCAGACAAAAACTCTTAATTTCCCGTTTAAATAGTGTACCCCCAACAGAGAACAAGCACACACTGGTGCCCCTTGTGGACCGGCAGACATATAACACCAAAATAAACAGTGTTGCCACAGTACTCAAGTGAGCTGGCAGTCAGTCCCATGGTTTGCACACAATTTACAGTCAGCCGTCAATGATTGCTTTGCTGTTGACTTCCTTAGGGTCATCACAGCAGCTAGAAAGTTAGTGAAACACTTCAACCACAGCACACCGGCTACCGAAGCATTGGGGGTAAAGCAAGGACTACAACAACTGCCAAAGCACTACCTGATCCAGTCGTGCAAAACACGATGGAATTCGGTCTGTGAGATGTTTCAGAGGTTGATGGAACAATGATGTACTGTCACTGCAGTGCTGTCCGATCGTACAGTGACTAAGATCCCAAATACCACAACTCTTGAGACGAAAGACGCTGGCTCTGGCTGCTAATGGAAGATTCCTTACCATCGTTGAAGGTATTTAAGTGTGCTACAACGGTATTGTTTTCAGAGACTAAAGTCTCAATCTCCAGCAGATACCCAATTACATTCACCCTGATAAATGTTCATCTTGAGAGTGATATCGGCCACCCCAAAATAGAATAGAAACGTTCAAGGCCAAAGAACAATCTCAGTTGGCCAAATGAATGAACGAATGTCTGTTATGATAAATAATTATGACATGTTTTTGATGTTCCCTAGAACTACTAGCTATTTGTGCATAGGCTATTGATAGACATATTCCGGTATTCTTTTTTCCGACTGCAGATCAACGAACTTCCCTTCAACGTCACCCACAATGATTGCTATGGTCTCAAGCCTTCAGAAAGATTGACTTTGAAGAATGCATTACTGGATATGGTGGCCACCACTACTGTTGAACAGATTAATTCAACGGAGAGTGCAGGAACACTGCCAAGGAGAAGTGCTTCTGGAAGTGCCATAGCTGCGCTCAGTGTATTTGATGGTGAAGAAGAAAAGTCAAAATGCCTGCTGTCTTGCGGGGCTATCCGGTGAAAGCATGAAGCCCTACAATTAAAAGAGCATCTCAAAATAATGACAAAGGATTCACTGGGAAACTTAAGGCTGTTTCCCAACAAACAAAAAACAACTGGATGTAATGAATCGCCAGTAGGTCCACTCCAAAAGACCTTGTGTCTCCGAGAGTGCTGAAAGCTTATTACAAGCTGAGCTACCACACAGCAGAGGCTACGAAACCCCACACCATCGGGAAATCCTCATTATGCCTACTGGAAGATATCGTAAACACGGTGTGTGGGGAAGTAGAAGCAAATTCCATCGACAGATGATACAGTGAAACTAAGAATTAGCGATATTGGAAGCAAATAAGAGGAAACACTGAGTGAACGCTTGAAAACCACATCTGCATGTGCGCTACAGATGTATTGTTGCACCGAGGGCCGAACTGCATATGCTATAAATGAATACAATTGTTATATTATAATGCTTTTCTAGCCTGACGACCACTCAGAACGCTTTGTAATCATCCCATCACATTTACTGTGGTACGCGGCGGAACAAGAACCTGAAAGATGGCGATTGCACAGCTGACATTCAGTGCATTGAGTTTACCAAATTTATCTGTTTGGATGCATGCTCAATAATCCAGGTAGGGAAATCACAAAAAGAGGTGAATCTGTTCAGCTGGATCAGAAGTTTATTGAGAAACGTTTCGTCACTCACCAGGTGACTTCTTCAGTCTGGGAGTGGTGAGTGACGAAACGTTTCTCAATAAACTTCTGATCCAGCTGAACAGATTCACCTCTTTTTGTGATTTCCCTACCTGGATTATTGAGCATGCATCAAAACAGATAAATTTGGTAAACTCAATGCACTGAATGTCAGTATGCAGGGGAATAACACGAACCTGATATCCATGAGTGAGTGGATCTCAGGGTTCAGGAGAAGACGAGCCTTTCGATGTCAAACTATGAGTCTTTCACCCAACATTCAAAGTTTTTGACTGACAATGACATTGACTAGTTGTGGTGTTCCAACACACAGGAATACTATTTTATTGGTGATACTTTTATTTTGGTACTGGTGGACAATGATTTCTTATTGGCTGTTCCTGGGGTACAAAGTGTACTGCGCCAGTAGACGCTCTGTCTCTCTCCTGCACCTACCGTGTTAGGTGAAGCACAATGGTGTACAGTGGCTATGGTTATCAATAAACCAAGTCTATTGTTACCTTGCATATCCTCCTTCGTGTCCTTCCAGTTGTCTGCTTAAACAATTAACTACGTGTGTGGAATACACTACACTAGTGTCCCAATCCAGGTGTTTATTTATCACCTCAGCCGCCCGGATGAGAATTTTGCGTGCTCTTTCCTTGATGTGGACATGAAAAACGTTGACTGGGTCACGGATCTGTTCAATTGCCATCCCAATTCAATTGAAATACCCGCGAATGAAATAAAACACCTAATTGAACTGTTGTGTGACTCGATCTCACAAGGAACAATTCCCGTAGCTCTCTAACAGATTGTTACTTTGCTGCCAAAGGACAATAGTGTAGCGTCAGTAGCGTCATGTGACGTACCACTGTTCTCGTCACTTCCATCATGTGATGTGCATGATTGTTACAATAAGGCGAGATCTCCATGCATGCACTGAAAACGTTGGTCCCTTTCTCAAGATTGTATGTGTGAGGCCGTCTTCAGTGCACTTGCCAGAATCAAGTCAAAATACCACTCCACTTTGGACGTCACGGCTGAAATCAGATGCGTAATATCTAGCACTCTTCCAGACCTCGAAAAACTTTCGGGTCAACCAAACTCAATTGCTCCACTAAACCTGGTGAGTAATTTAATTGTGTCTTATTCCGCGATTTACAGCTAATTATTGCATTTTCAACAGAGTCATGTATGTGCGTGCGTGCACATGTGTGTTGCATGTTGAGGTCGCGTAAATTTGTGAATATTCATTTCACACCAGAAAAACGTTTGGGAACCCCTGAACTATGTTATAGCCACTAATAGAGATCTCTTTAACATTAAGTCAGTTGCTCAGCTAATTAAGAAAAAAATAATACATCGTGGAAGCCGCAAAAGGTAACGAAAATAAACGAGCCACGCACATGAATGCGTGGCTCGTTTATTTTCGTTGAAAAACCATTAAAACTTAAGATGGCGTCGTCCCGTAACCAAACAAATATGGGGCCAACGTCATTACATATTTGGAGTATTTAAAGGGACCACGATCCCGGAACAGTCATAGTTGCATTCATAACACATTATATTAACTAAACAACAGTGAGAAGAACCACGCTAAGAACAATGATGAAATATGTTAGTCAAATTCACTACAACATAACAAAAAAAACACAAACAACGTCTATTCACCAGAAGATTTTGTCCCCATTTGAACTATATCTATTTTTGATAACAGTCTATAGATATTGCAATAACTTAAGACAAAACCAACCTCAATAATTTAAGGCTTCGGGCATTCATATGTGAGTCATGCATGCCATGGGGTAGAAGAATCAGTAGTCTGAGATATAATTTTTATAACAACTGTTTTCAAATACAGTATTTGTGGTATCTGTGATGGATTACTCTTGCACTCATAACAGTTTTTTATGTTTTTGTTAGGTGCATTGTAGTTTAATAGAACCTTACCTCCTCCATTCTGTATGACTCAAACACATACAGGTAACTCCCTGGTCTACCAACCAGCCTATTGTGGAAAATTGACAGACAGTTGTAGACTGGGTTAAGCAACCAGTTTGTGAATGTTGTCAAAGAACATAAAATGTATATAAACAAAATTTCAACATATTTTGAAACAATTTTCCCGATTGCGTTCACAAGTGCAAAGGAATAACACAAAGCTATATAATTTTATGCTGCCCCCTTAAAATTAAAGTTTTATATTCATTATTTTCCTAAGTTTACTGTACATCAGAATTATATCTTGGTACTCCAGCTTTTCTATTCTAATAATGGAGTAAATTTCCCAGTTATGTATATAAAAACTATTAGATATGCACATGTACTAAAAACAGATTTCTTATCACAATCTCAAGTCATCGTTGATGTGTATCATTCTCCTTTATATGCTTATGTTAGCTAACTAGGAGCCTGCTTAAAAATGAGGAAAACACCTACCATGAAGAGGCCAAAATTATTAGCAGCTGTATGGTGTGTATTTTAAGGAGATGTTTGCTGCCTAATTAACTTTAACATTACTACAATATTTGCTCAACTTTCATCCTTTATTTTGGAATAGACCTCTTGCTAAATAGCAATGGTAATTGAATAAAATATTGTGGTCTGGCTCAGTGTGTAGAGCAGTCACCTGGTGATCGTAAGATTGCAGGTTTGATCCCCAGTCCTGCAGAGAGGCATGTCGAGGTGTCCTTGAGCAAGACACCGTTCCCCTAACTGCTCTGCCCTATGATAGACTGGCAACCTACACAGGGTGTACCCCACCTTTCGCCCAATGAGAACGGAGATAGGCTCCAGTCCCCCCCCCCGATTTCGGATAAACAGTTGACGATGGATGGATATTTTGGCCTAGTTTTTCTTTGTTTTAATTAGTGGCAATTGCAGAAATTGCTTGAGCTGTTTTTTGCTGTTGTCATCTGACATCAACAATTTTGCTGAAAGTGACAGAATTTTATGTGAGTTCAGAATGTGCGTTTCCTTTTGTTTTTGATGTGCAACAATTTTAAAATGGCAGCATACAGATATATCATTACAACATTAATTGATGACTTCAACATTAAGTGAATGTTTGCTGTCAAAATAATTTGCATGTTGCTAACTCTTTTCATCATTGATTGTAGTACTTGCCCATCTTCAGTTATAAATGTAAAATATGGTGTTGCTGTTAAGTGATTTAAAGGGTTGACGATAATAATGGATGATAATAATAATGGATTCCCTTATCAGTTCTGGAAGGGGAAATATGGAGTTCTCTGCACTTTAGCCCATCCTATCGTATAGGAGGAGTAAGCTGCCACCAAATGGTAATCAGGGAACAGTTCGGGGTTCAGTGTCTTGCTCAAGGACACCTCAGCGTATTTTGTGCAGGACCGGGGATCAAACTTGTAACCTTCTGATCTAACCACTGAGCTATGCCGCCCCTTTTGATCAGAGAGGAACCTATGCATGCTTTTAAAATACCTATAAATGGTTTCATAGGAAAAAATAACTAAAGACAGCCAAAGAGGAACCACAGGGGAGTTATATTTTATACATTGTTGTTATTTGGGCTATTTAGGCGACAGGGGTCGGCATAGCTCAGTGGGTAGAGCAGTTGTCTGGCAATCGGAAGGTTGCAGGATTGATCCCCGGCCCTGCATATGGCATGTTGAGATGTCCTTGAGCATGACACTGCTCCCCAAGCGCCATATATTGGCAGCTCACTGCTCCTATACAATTGGTTGGGTCAAAAATGCAGAGAAATCCATAATTTCAACGTGCGGGACTGATAAGGGAATCATTTATGTATTTATTTACTTACCTTCCCCTGAAGAAAGCAATGTAGATGATGGGAGTGAAAGCATTCACAAACTTAAGAATGAATGTCTTAAAGATGAGTCTCTCCTCAAAACTTTTGTCTGTCTTTGGGACCTCTGAAAAAAAAAGATTCCACTATTTGTTCCTTTTCTTTTCCTAAACTGTTCACCAAATTAATTGGTTGCTATTGTGGCACCTCTGCTAATACAACAGTCCTTCTTTCTTAGAACTCAACCATCCACCACTATTACCAAAGGCATGTAGCCCCACCCTCTCTTATACACACACACACACACACACACACACACACACACACACACACACACACACACACTATATTGTAACACTACAACTTCCCTCATTATCCAATAAATATCCCACCATACTCACCTAACACAGTCAGCCATCGGGCCACGCTCCCATATACTTCATCCAGTATGAGTATAACCACCAGGTTGATGATCGCTGCGGTGGTTTTAACCGTCAGGCGTACGTGGTTACGGGTGATTGGGTTAGAGCTCATGTGTAGCGCTGCCTTGGTTGAGATCCGGTAGAGGATCACACCAAACACAATGGCAAATGTAACACCAATCTGACAAGATAAGATATGTAAATAGATAGATAACTGCATAAAAATGCATATTGTTGTCAAACACAGATTTCAAGTAAATGTGAGAAAACTAGTTAGTACAACTATGGTTTTATATGAACATTTCAATTAAAAGCAAACCCCAGTTTGACTGGGGTTAATCATAAACAATTTCCTCACCATTAGTAACATCATCACAATGTTGGTCATATAGGCTGGAAGACGATCTCGACATGTCAACTTCTCTTTCTCCATCTAAAAGACAAGATAAAATTCAAATTCACAGAGTTGTAGCCATTATTGCTCTGTAACTCCATGTAACTTTGATTTGAAATAATTATGATTCTGAATTTTGTCCTGTGAAGCTCAAGGGGCAGAACATATCACTGACAGCTATGGCATTCCAAACAAAGCATCCACTAAAAAGATAGAAAAAATCCATGCATATTTTCGAGGAATTTTTGATCACATGACTTCAGGAATTTAGGAATCCTTGTAAGTGAAATACAAACATACTTTAGCTGGGACAGTTACTGTGTGTACAGTATTATGGCATGTACACACTGTAGAGCAGGGGTCTCAAACTCAAATTACCTGGGAGCCACTTGACAGGTGGTCTTATGGAGGAGGGTTGGTGGGATTAAAAAAATTGTTTGACTATATAGCCTTTACATCATTTTTTTATAGGGGCGGCATAGCTCAGTGGGTAGAGTGGTTGTCTGGCAATCGGAAGGTTACAGGATAAATCCCCGGTCCTGCATATATCATGTCGAGGTGTCCTTGAGCAAGACACTTAACCCCTAACTGGTCCCCGAGCGCCATATGTTGGCAACACACTGCTCCTATACAATAGGTTGGGTCAAAAGAGCAGAGAAATCCAAATTTCCCCTTGTGGGACTGATAAGGGAATCATTATTATTACTTCACATTTTTCAGTTTCCACATTAATAGGTAAATATGTACATAGCATAATGTGGCCTCAGCATATATATTCAACCTACTTAATTTTAAAGCACTTTAAGTGGTCGTTAGACTCCATAAACGCTATATAAGAACAAGTCCATTTACCATTTACTTCTTGCCAGACACCTGACACTTCCAGTGAGATACCTTGCCTTTCAGGGAGTGGGCAATGGACACCCTGAGGGCAGCCTAGAGATATTCGTTGGTCAGTCTGGATCTATACTTTAATTAATAAAGTTCACAGCTGAGAACAGTTTCTCACACAGGTAAGTGCTGGTGAAAAGACACATGACCTGCCTGCACAGTTTGGACAACTGTAGGAATGTTTTGGCAGTTTCTCTCTGAGAGACTGTCCAAGCAGCTCCTGCTCTCTTTTTGCCTCTCTGAACTTTGCCGTGAGCTCAGTGTTGCACTGCAAGTCTATGAGCTCCATGTGTCCTGCAGACTAGCACCATGCACAAACATGATGTCCTAAGCAACAGAGAAGACGTAAAACCACAAATGATCCTGGACAAAAACAAGACAAGGGGATTGGTTGATAACCAGGGCATGGTCACAGCCACATAGAGCTGCTGATATGACTGCCTGCTACCCCCTTGTCATTTTCTCCAAGATCATGGATGTGAGCACCTACAATCCCTTTGTAATATGGAGCGAGGCAAACAATGACTGAAACAGTGGAAAACAATCAAAAGAGGATTTTCCGGCAATAGCTGGGTTATGTGATAGTGAAACTTAATATTAAGAGAAGATGGTGCCTTCCAGGGGCATCCACAGCTGCTGCAACTGTTGTGGAGGACATCCAAACAGAGACACACACCCCTACTCCATGAGTGGTTCAAACCACAGGAAACATGGCAGGTGCCAGGACATGTCTTGAAAGTGACTGAACAAATGATCTAGAGGTAGCATATATAAAGTGAAGAGGATTGGTCCAAGGACAGACTTCTGGAGGGGAGATGATGAGGATAAATGATGAATGGACTTGTGCTCATATAGTGCTTTCCCAGTCTAACGACCACTCAAAGTACTTTACAATGAATTCCTCACATTTACCGAGCTACACAGCAGGATATGAACCCACAACACCTAAGTCCCAGGTATGCGCCCTACCCACTGCGCCACCGCGGCTCATGTCAATACTGACATTAAAATCACATTTATCAGATAAAAGTGAAACCAATTTGAAATAATCAGAAATGCCAACCCAGTTCTCCAACCTATCAAGTAAGATGACATTATTGATCGCATCAAAGGTGGCAGTTCAGTCAAGAAGAATACGGTATTCTTTTCTATCAGCATACATGAGAATGTTAATGGTCACTAATAATGCAGTCTTAGTAATGCACTTTTGACAAAAGCTGGATTTAAATTTCTCTAAAATATCATGACTCTCAATCACATCTAGGATTTGGTTCTGCAACATTTGTTTTTCAGGAATTCGGATTAAAAAAGAAGTTTGGAAATCTGTCTATAATTCTCTAACTTTGCTGGATTGAGAGACGTTTTTTGAGAGGCTGAACAAAGACAATTTGGAAATAGTCATATATGGACCCAAATGTAAGAGAGCAGTTGATAGAGAGCAGGCTGGGACCTAAGCCAGAGAAGATTAAGGAAAAAATAAAGTCAGAAACTATATCACAGTGACATGAGGAGGGGTACGTATGGGCTACAGTATTTACAAGGAACTGTAGAGAAACAGGAGTGTGTGCTGCCTTTCTCTTCCTCCCCTCGCCTTTGAACTGATCATACTCCTCTGCATGTTTTGTTGTGTAATGTCACGTCAGATTGCAGATGCATTAAATTTAGTGTTGAAGCAGCCATATGTCGATTTCTCTTGGAACTGCCAGTGCTCCCGGTCAACTTTTCTTTTGGCTTTTGAAAGTGACATTTTTACAAAACATCTGCAAGCAGTGACAGTAATTTACATTAGGAAGATCAAATGAGGTATTTCACAGTAGGCTAGCCTTACTGAATTTGTGCACTTCCATTGTCTGGCTACAGTATGCCAGTATAAGAGAGTGAGTGCTGCAAATCTGACATTAGGCAACTTTGCAACTGGCCATCCCACAACTAATTTTAACTGAGTACTTGGAACAAAAATACACAAACATTTAGCAAAAAAAAACAACAACCTAAAAACAAAAACAGCAAAAAAATAAAATCCGAAACATGGTTGCAAGCTACACAAAACTATCTTGTGGGTTTGACATGGCCTTTTAGCAAATAGCCTTAGACCCCTGGCATGGAATAGCAGTAGACATCTTGACTCAAATCCATAATATAAGACTTAATGTTGACTAGGGTGCTTAAATCCCTTCCAAACATTGATTTGATGAACTGTAAAACTGCAGCGCTAGCACACTTCATAGGAAATCATACTGGTAAAATTGATTAAAAAATACTCGCTATTATAAGTCCCATTTCCTGCTAAGTGCAGGTGTAGCGTCACACTGGTATGTTATCACAGATTTAAGTATTTTGAGCCTTCTTTCCTTGCTGTAATATTTTAGCCACAATACCCTTCATTCATATTAGTAACCTGAGTGATATTTCCTCCAAATGACAAGTATTCACAGTAAGTTTGATTGAGAAATTAAATGTAGAGCACAAAAAGAGGTGAATTGGTTAAACCGGATCAGAAGTATATCCAGAAACATTTCATCACTCAAATAGGTGACATCTTAAGTCTGAGCAGACTGCAAGCATCCCACCCCTTTATACATCAATACTAAACAAGAGTGGGCCGGGTTCATATGGAAGTTGGGTCAGTAACTGCACATTCAGTGGCAATGAGCACCATTCACAAAGGATTGGGGAATATTTGCAATCACGGTATTGTAAGACAACGACAGATGTACTCTCAGGCCACCACCCCTATTCAAAGACAGTCGTTCCCTCTTCACATAAATGGCCTCCTTTACTCCCCTTTAAAACCAGCGTTCCTCCCTATCAAAGATGTGAACATCATCATCCTTGAATGAGTGGCCACTCGCCTGTAGGTGGGTGTAGACCGCAGAGTCCTGACCCGAAGTGTTGGCTCTCCTATGCTGCGCCATCTTCTTAGCTAGCATCTGTTTGGTCTCCCTGACGTACAAGTCACTGCAGTCCTCCTGGCTTTTAACAGCATACACTACATTACTCTGGTTGTGCCGGGAGACCCAATCCTTTTTACGCAGTGTGTTCAGGGGTTTGAAAGCAACTGAGACGAAATGTTTGGAAAATACTTATCTCAACTGTTCCGACACTCCCGCCACATACGGAATCACTACCAGTCTGGCTGGAGCTCTGTCTGGGAGGCTTCCTGGCTTTAACAAATGCCCAGTTAGGGTAACCATACTTAACCAGGGCCTGTTTAATATGGGATTTGTCTTCCTCCCGGCCACTGAGTCAGTGCGGACGTTGTCAGCCCGGTGGTACAGAGTCCTGATGATTCCCACTTTATGCTCCAGGGTGGTGGGAGTCAAACCGCAAATACTGGTCCATATGTGTGGGTTTGCAGTACACACTTATTGAATGTGCAGTTGATTACCTAACTTGCATTTGAACCCAGCCTGTTGTTGTGTGGTATTGATGTACTGTTTATAAGGGGAGAATGCTTGCAGTCAGCTCAGACTGAAGATATCACCCATTTGAGTGATGAAATGTTTCTGAATAAACTTCTGATCCAGTTGAACCGATTCATCTCTTTTTGCGATTTCCCCTACCTGGATTATTGAGCATGCATCAAGACAATTAAATGTAGCTTAAATCCATAATTTCTCCCTTATTGTTTAACTGTGATTGGTAAAGCTGAAAGGAATGTAATTGAACACAGTTATGATTCATACTGCAGGAAAAAAGGTATCTGTAGTAGAAATATGAATGCATTTTCTCCAGAGCCATTCATAAAAGGGCATAGCATTTACATATTGATTAGACTTTGATACGTATTTTAATGCAATGCCGTATTAGAAAGAAGAGAACATTTCTGCAAAGATAATTTCTACCGGCAGTTTTTACTTTACAATTACAAAATAAGTGATCGTAGGGAACTAGTGAATGTGCAAGGAGGCACAGCAATTGCATTTTTCTCACATTTTTCATGGAAAGAAGATCTATAATGGCACTCAAAGAGACCCAGAACTTTATCCTTTGTAAGAATTTGTGCCAGTGAAATGAGACATTTAGAATTGTATCAGGCAGTTAAAAGCTGGCTGAATATGGAGAGCATAGGTTTGATATTGGGTTTGCTCAGAGTGCATGCAGGATAACCTTTTTCAGTCCAAACATGGTTTCTCTCTCAAAACCAATGAAACACCGGTCTCTTTTGATGTCAAGTCTTTCTTCATGTGCATTCCTGTTGATGAGGCAATAGAGGTGTTTCAAAACAAATTACAGGACGACCTCGCCCTCAGAGATAGGATCACCCTTAACGATGACAAAGTGTGTCTGCTTTTGAATCTATGTCTCTGGTCCACATATTTCTCATACAAAGGACAACATATAGGCAGAAGCATGGGTGTGCTATGGGTTCCCCAGTTTTAGCTATATTGGAGCTATATGGAGGAAGAAGAGGGGAAGGCTCTGACATCATATGCAAGGACACCTCCTAGTCTTTGGTTCAGATATGTGGATGACACTAAGGTTGAATTAAATCTCAGAAAGTACCACATTTCACTGAACACATCAACTCGGAGGACAACCACATCAAGTTCATCAGGGAGGATGTTAGAAATGACGTATTGGCTTTCTTGGATTGTGAAATTAAGATTGGTGATGGGGGACAGTTGATTCTAAGTGGGTACCGCAAAACTACACAAATGGATCAGTATCTACAGTGTGACTTCCATCACCTACTGCAGCATAAACTGGGAGACACCAGAATTCTCTACCATCAAGCTGACAATGTCCCCAATGACTCAGTGGCCAGGGAGGGAGATAATTCCATTTTACACAGGCCCTGGTTAAGTGTGGTTATCCCAATTGGCTGTTTGTTTAGCCAGGAAGCTTCCCAGACAGAGGTATAGCCAAGTGAAGGGAGAAGAAGACCTGCTCAAGTGCAAACCAGTAGTGATTCCGTATGTTGGGGGAGTTTGGAATGATTGAGATGCATATTTTTAAAACATTGCATCTCAGTTGCTTTCAAACTTTGAAACGCACTGTGTCAAAAATCTGTCCTCCCCAAAGATCGGGTTCCTTTGTACAAACAGAGTAATATAGTGTATGCATTAAATGCCAGGAGGACTGCAGTGACTTCACAAAAAACGGTGAATCGGTTCAACTGGATTAGAAATGTATACAGAAATGTTTCGTCAGGGGCCTCCGGTGGTGTAGGGGGTTAAGGCACCTATGTTCAGTGCATCTCTGCGTCATGCAGTTGGATTTTCAAATCCTGGCTGTGCCGTTTCAAACCACAGCCGGATGTCCAAAGTTAGTGGGGCATAATTAGCTAAGTGTCACATGGATATAGGGGTTAGGTCGGAAAACGGGTTCTAATTTCCCCCTCAGGGTCGTCCAGGCGCTCATGGTTAAGTGAACGGAGAATACTCTTGCTTCATTCTCCTCCGATGGCCAAGCACTCCGACGGCCACCCCATGAGACTGTGATGTCTGAAATAGCGAGGGCTAGTCATCATGTGACTTGGAGGAGACCTATCCCATGGCTTCTTCCTTCCTTTCAACGTTCTAAAGGGGTATCAAAGCAACAGATTCAGCCATAGGCAACTCAGGGATTCTGGGAGGAAAGAAAAGGGATGAAATTTAGAAAAAAAAAGAAATAAATGTTTCGTCACTGAAGCAGGTGACATCTTCAGTCTGAGCTGACTGCAAGCACCCCCCCTTATAAACAATAAAGTGATACCACACAACAAAATGCTGGTTTCATATGCAAGTTAGTCGTTGACTGCGCATTCAGTCTGATTCACCTAAAAATCGATTCACCTGTCTTTTGATTCCCTTACCTGGATTATTGAGTACACATCAAAACACTGAAGTGACTTGTACATTGGGGAAACCAAACAGATGTTGGCCTAGAGGATAGCACAGTACGGGAGTGCCAACATGTCAGGGCAGGACTCTACAGTCAACCCATCTACAGGGCAGTGGCCACCCTTGCAAAAATAATGATAGGGAGGAATGCTGGTTTGAAAGGGGGGTTAAAGAAGCCATTTATGTTAAGAGGGAACGACCATTCTTGAACACGGATGGGTGCCTGAGAGTACATCTGTCGTCATCTTACAATGCTGTGATTGCAAATATTCCCCAATCCTCTGTGAATAGTTCTCATTACCACTGAATGTACAGTCAATGACCAACTAGCATATGAAACCAGGAGTTTGGAAAAGTTGAGATTCATATATTCCATATATTGTGTCTCCGTTGCTTTCAAACCCCTGAACACACTGCATAAAAAGGATCAGGTCTCCCAGCACAAACAGAGTAATGTAGTGTACGCTGTTAAATGCCAGGAGGACTGCAGTGATTTGTACGCCGGGGAGACCAAACAGACATAGCTAAGAGGATGGTGCAACACAGGAGAGCCAACACGTCAGGCCAGGACTCTGTGGTCTACACCCATCTGCAAGATAGTGGCCACTCATTCAAGATGATGATGTTCACATCTTTGATAGGGAGGAACACTGGTTTGAATGGGGGGCTAAAGAGGTGATTTATGTCAAAGGGGAATGTCCGTCATTGAATAGGGGTGGTGGCCTGAGAGCACATCTGTCGCCTTTTGTTGTGTGGTATTGCTGTAATGTTTATAAGGGTGGGAATGCTTGGATTCAGCTCAGGCTGAGGAGGTCACCTGTTTGAGTGACCAAACAACCCTGAATAAAATTCTTATCCAGTTGAACCGATTCACCTTTTTTGTGACCATCACAAATAGGCACACATGTCATGGCTACAGAAACAGAGCTTGGCTGCAGCCTTACTAATGATATGACACATTGCTCTCTCTCTATAGATGTTAAAACTTTTTTATGGCACACATGTCTAGTTTTGGTATGCAAGGTTTTTAAAACAATGTCCAGCACTATGACAAATATTTTAGTAGACATGGCTGAAACTGAAGCATTAGTCTTATTTGCACATTTGCTAAATCTGTGACTGTTTTGGGTCTCTGGTGGCGTAGGGGGTTAAGGCACATATGCTCAGTGGATCTCTGCGTCATGCAGTTTGATATTCGAATCCCGGCTGTGTCATTACCAATCATGGCCGGAGGTCCATAGTTAGTGGGGCATAATTGGCTAAGCCTCACATGAGTATAGGTTTAGGTTGGATAAAGTTTTCTCGGTTCACTAGTGTCCCCCTCTGGGTCGTCCAGCCGCTCATGGTTAAGTGAACGACGGTCAAGTGCTCTGCTCTCCCTGTGAGACCGCGATTTGTAAACTAGTGAGGGCTAGTCGTCACATGACTTGGAGGACTCATGCTGTGGCTTCCTTTTTCCTGTCGATGTTCTAGAAGGGTATCAAAGTAACTGGGCAACTCAGGGAATTCGGGTGGGGGAAAATGGGATAGAATAAAAGAAACCATCCGTGACAGTTTTCACTTTCACTAACTCACAGCTCTGATTAGATGTTATGACTTGCATCATTAGTTGAAAGAAAAACAAGCTATAACAAACTAAGTAATAACTACCCCACTCTGGTAATATGAACAAACCCATTGGTATAAAGTTCGCTGGGTAGCGTTATAAAACACAAATCTCAGATTTTGTTTTCTTGTGTCAATCAAATAATTTGCCTAATTACTTCATACATTACATTGAGCTTGACAGACTAGTTTGTTTCACCAAAAATATGTATATACTTAGCTTCAAAACCAAGGGTAACAAGAAAAACATCGTCTCAGGCTCAATAATCTAGGTAGTCAACAAGTTCAAAATAGTTGCATCAGGTCACCTGGACATAGGTTTAAAACAAAATAGGAGTACGCTTCAACATTCAACTGAATGTCATCCTCAGCTCTCAGTTCATTGTATGACCCATCCAAGCTCCCTTTTAAAGGAATAAAGATGTACATTTCTTTTAGAAAAAAAGGGTAACTAGGGAATGTGTGTTACCTACTTGTGAATTGCCTACAGAACTGGAAGTTGGCTAGCATTTATGTTGACAGCATTCCTGATTCAAATTTCCTTATTTCGATAATGGATAAAACTGATTTGGCATTGGTGTGATCATATAGATTTAGTTTATTTGTAATATTGTCCCAAATATTATGATTAGTGGAAGATGTGTAACTCAAAATCAAATCATGTCAGTGCACCCACAGTGATTATATCTCTATTGCAGCATGCATGAAGTGAGGACAGCAAACATTGCATGACCATGAAACGGACAAGACATATTGAGACAGGCTGTGAAGTTAAAGACACACAGGTTACTTTTAGAGGCACTCTAGTAGGCAATATTAGCTTGAGTGAAGAAAAAGACTTGAATTGAATATTATTGAGAGTGGTACAGAACCAAAACTGTCTTGAAAACAAATATCAGTAATCATCATAGGCAAAAATACTCAATTAAACTCCTTCTAAAGGTTACCTCAAAGCAACAGTGCATTTTAAATGGAACAATACGTAAAGGTGCTCTCATGCAAAATAATATAGTTATATCAAATGGCAAAAGTAACAACAGGAAGTATTTCATTCTCCGATCCAGGCCATAAAGGGTATTTTGCTCAAATGGTATCCTAGCACCATGTAAAGCAAAGCAGGCAAGTGTTTGTGTACGTGTGTGTGTGTGCACTTGAGTGTATGTGTTTGTGTTTGTATGGGTAGAGCAGGTAGTGAAGTGGAGATGGTGAATGATGAAGAGGGGGAGGAGAAAAGGTAAATAATGATGAGGCGGAGTATGAGAAGATAGATGAGATGAGATGGAGGAGGAAGACTTCTAAGTGATTAAATTGAAAATTGATTTTGCAGAGCAAGAACATAAAGATATGGCAGGCATAAAGGTGAGGTTTTCCCAGTGGTGGTGTTGTGAGCAGAAAGAAGAGAATAAGTAGAGGCATTTGAATGAGACAAACGTAGAAGAAGAGGATGAGAAAAAGGAAGACTGAAGGAAAGGACAATGATAAGAAGGGGGTCGAGCAGGAGGATTAGCAGTGGAGGAGATATTTCTTAGTTTGTGAGTAGAGGAGTAGGGAGGAGCCTCAGTCTACCAGTTGAAACCCGGCCATGGCACTCTGAACTGTCTGCTTCCATTTGTTAGGATGATCCTCGCCCTGATCTATGGACTTCTAGCACACATAAATATCACCCACCCACCCACACACACCCACACACACACACACACACAAACCACACATACACACACACACACACACACACACACACACACACGGATAAAGAGACGGGCAGCCAAACTAGGGGAGCCAGAATACCTTGTAAAACATGGAAACATAGCAAGATTCAAGAATAAAGAGGTTATTTATACCACTCATGTACTAGAAGTAGCTAATCATGTTAACATAGCTACTGTTATTGTCCTTTGTTTTTTATCGAGACATGTATCAATGTACAACTCGCATCACACTAAAATCATCATCAGAAATTATTATACATTTAGTTACTGCACACCTATCCAGCACACTTACAACACACTCACACTTAGAACTCAGTTAGGAAACCTGGAAACCATTAGCAAATGATCACAAACACAAAAGGAGTCGGCAAAATGAAAGCAAAAATGGAAGAGTGTGAGGGACATAAAAGGAAATACCGGCTATGTGCAAAAAAAAAAGTGAGGAAGCTGTTCTTGAACACTAACATGAACCCTTAATTAAATTTAAAAAAAAGTATTTGACCAGTCCAATAAGAAGTAATGGTGGAAATGTACCTTCTGCTGTGATTTGTGTTCTTTCTTCAGTGACTTCTGCATAACTTGGAACTCATACTCTGCCCTTGGGTGGTCCTGTAGTCATGGAGGTATTGTGGAGAGAGTAAAGAGTGTATGTGTGTGTGTGTGTGTGTGTGTGAGAGAGAGAGAGAGAGAGAGAGAGAAGGAAAGAGAGAGAATATGCTAAAAAGAGTAGATGAATTGCAAAAGTGGCATTATTTGTTGCATTTTCTTTTAGGTATCTTTTACCATAAGTCATACAGCTTCACTAAGTAGACTGACTTCACTTTTTGGCATGCACACCTTAGATCTTCAGGAGGAGAGCATTTAACCTCCAACATGAGTTTCCTTGATGGTCAATTGTCACCACCATCACTTTCCAGTAGTAGCAACACAAAGAAAAGCTGATTTATTTCCAACCACGTTGTCTTTCGACATTTAGTTATATTAAAGGGCAGAGGAAACAAAAGGCTATCCCAGGCTGGGTTTGGTCTTTCACTTGTGTTAAAGACATATTTCCATGATAAAACTAGGTGGTACACTGTGGGGATAAACAGCAAATATTTCTGGTTTACCATTCATGAGCTGAAATACCAGAACATTCATTGAACTCATTCAGCCAAGTATTTTTTTTTAATTCTTCAAGGAAAATACAGACTGACAGGTTTATCCAGACCAAGCTGTAAAAATCCATATCATCAGGAGTATTATTTTACTGTATAGTCTAGTTTGTGGAGGGAGGCATTATAGCACAGTGGTAGAGTGGGCACTTCAGGTACTGATGAGCCAGAAGCAACAAGTACTGACCCACTGTGGGGCATCAATAAGGGCATCTAGCCTTAATGCCCCATGCTCCATCTAAGTCTTTGTCCACCCCCACAATGTGGGCCCTAATCGTGACACATTAAATGGCCCTTTTTTGGTCTAGTTTTGTGGAGTCTTCCAAATTACAAACTGATTAAACAAAAAAAATGTACAAAAGAATAAAAACATTTTAGCCATACTATAATGTGCAGGAAGTAAGACTTGAGACACTCACCAAAGTGTTGATATGCTAGCAAAGATTTATGAACACAATAAAGTGCTGATACAACCCTTTATTTAATTTCATTTACTTGAGCTCAAGTAAAACAATGCATTTGAGGAGTTCTCCCATGTGATCACAAGAAGAACTATGGACCTCTGAAAACGTACTCTGGTACTAACAGAGTCTAGAACAGCAATTCACAGTACAAACCCCCATTCCAATGAAGTTAGACGTTATATAAAGTGTAAATAAGAACAGAATACAATGTTTTTCTAATCCTTTTCAACCTATATTCAATTGAATACACTAAAAAGACAAGATATTTCATGTTCAAACTGATAAACGTTCTTTTTTTCTTTTTCTTTTCACTCATTTTCAATTTGATACCTGCAACATGTTCCAAAAAAACTTGGGAAAAGGGCATGTTTACCACTGTGTTAAAACACCTTTCCTTTTAAAAACACTCGATAAGAGTTCTGGAACGGAGGAAACTAATTGTTGAAGCTTTGTTGGTGGAATTATTTCCCATTCTTGCTTGATGTACTGCTTCAGTTGCTCAACGTGGTCTCTCTCATCATATTTTGCGCATCATAATGCGCCACACGTTTTCAATAGCAGACAGGTCTGGACTGGAGGTATGTACCCGAACTCTTTTACTACAAAGCCACACTGTTGTATCACATGCAGAATGTGGCTTTTCATTGTCTTGCTGAAATAACCAAGGACTTCCCTGAAAAAGCTATTGCTTGAATGGCAGCATATGTTACTCCAAAACCTGTATGCACCTTTCAATGGTGCCTTCACAAATGTGTAAGTTACCCACCATGCCATGGGCCCTAACACACCCCTATACCATCATAGATGCTGGCTTTTGCGCAGAGGGCATAATGTCCATGATTTCCAAAAACAATTTGAAATGTGGAGTCATCAGACCACAGCACATTGTTGGACTCTGCGTTAGTCCATCTCAGATGAGCTCAGGCCCAGAGAAGCCGGCAGTGTTTCTGGGTGTTGTTGATGTGTGGCTCTCACTTTGCATAGTAGAGTTTTAACTTTTACTTGTACTTTAAGATGTAGCGATGAACTGTGTTAGCTGATGAGGATTTTCTGAAGTGTTCCTGAGCCCACGTGGTAATATCCTTTACAGAATGATGTTGGTTTTTAATGCAGTGTCACCTGAAGGATCTAAGCTCATGGGTATTCAATGTTGGTTTCTGGCCTTGCCGCTTACATATAGATATTTCTCTATATCTCTTTATATTTTGATGATATTATAGACTGTAGAATGTGAAATCCCTAAATTCCTTGCAATTGTATGTTGAGGAACGTTGTTCTTGAACTGTTGGACTATTTGTTCTCGCAGTTGTTCACAAAGTGATGAACCTCGCCCCATCCTTCCTTGTGAATAACTGAGCCTTTCGGGGATGCTCCTCTTATACCCAATCACGGCACTCACTTGTTTCAAACAAATCTGTTCACTTGTGGAAGTTTCCAAATAGTGGTTTTATGAACATTCCTCAACTTTCCCAGTCTTTTGGAGTGCAGGGGGCACTTCTCAAGACGTTTCACAACACGGTGGTGGCACCAGCCATCTTCTATGGAGTGGTCTGCTGGGGCAGCAGCATCTCAGCTGCGGATAGGAAGAGACTTGATAAACTGGTTAAGAGAGCTAGCTCTGTCCTGGGATGCCCCCTCAAACCTGTGGAGGTGGTGGGACAACGGAGGATGATGGCTAAGCTTTCATCTATAATAGACAATGTTTTCACCCCATATGCAGGACTACATCGCTAGACTAGAGAGCTCCTTCAGCAATAGGTTACTCCATCCAATGTGTTTGAAGGAGCATTTCCGCAGGTCTTTCCTTCCATCAGCTGTCAGACTATATAATCAGCACTGCTCCCCCAGTAGAACGAATCCAATACATTAACAACATCAACATCAACATACCATTTGATTATAAATGAGTATGTTTTTCCTGTTTATACTGTATATAGTGTACATATTTCTCCCCTTGTTTAAATTGATGTTGCATATTATGTTCTAGACTTGATCCCTCTCTTACTGTGCTTTCCACTTTGCTGCTGTATCACAGTAAATTCTCCCTGTGGGATTAATAAGTGAATATCTTATCTCTTATCTTTTATCTTTTATTGCCCACTCTTAGCTTGTTTGGAATGTGTTGCCGGCAAAATGAGTGAATATTGGCAAAAAAACATAAAGGTTATCAGTTTGAACATTAACTATCTTATCTTTGTACTGTATTCACGTGAATATAGATCGAAGAGGATTTTTAAATAATTGCATTCTGTTTTTATTTACATTCTACACAACCCAATTCCCAACTTCAGTGGAAGTGGGGGAATTATTTTCTACCAGGTCCGTTGGACAAAAATGACACATGGGCTGTTGCTGTCGCAATTCCAGGGTAAGAAAGAAAACTTAATAGTTACCTTTTGTAATAAACATCTGATCATTTCAGAGCTGCCTAAAAAGAGACACATGCTAGGGCACTTAATTTTAACACTGGTCTTGGTTTAAACATTTTAGAAAGTGGTTGGAATTTAGGTTGCAATGCAATATCCAAATCCAGGCAGGGGTTGGCATCTTGCATAATGGCATGATACATAATTTATTTTATATAGCTTTGCAACAGATTCCCCTTCAGTTCATGCAGCCCTGAAAATGAAAAGATATTTTCCAGAAAAAAAGTCTGTTTGTAAGAAAGCCACCTTAAGTTTGATGTTTTTCTTTTCTTTCTCTTCAACATTTTTTCTGTTGCTTTCCCTTGGATTGCATACCCCATGCTGACAAATTCAAATGTGTTATGTGCCTTTTCAAAAGTGAACACTGCAAAGTGGAAGGTTATAGTGAAGTGTGAAGAAGTGTGAAGAAGAAGTGACAAAGCTCATGGTGACACCTCAGACAGCTGTGTGCTGTGATTAACCTGCTGGTAACTGAAGCAGTGAGAACATCAGGAAACAACTGTTCTGTTTCCAACAGATAAGGCAAGGAAGTGTTGACAATGACAGAATTTGTAAGAAATGACAGGAGTGGATATATCTTAGAAAGAAAGAGTGTGTGTGTAAAGTAATGCAGAGGAAATGGTGCATAGAGAATTTTTTCTACTTATACAATATATGACAAAAAAGAAGAGTTTATGTTTCGAGGCTACAATGGCTCAGTGGTAGAGTGGAGAGGTTCAATCCCACTGTGGGGTGTCAGGAACCGGCATCCAGCTTTAATAACCCATGCTCAGTAAATTTGAGACATGTTGTAAAGCACCATCAGTGGTCAATAGACTAGAAAAGTGCTATATAAAGATGAGTCCATTCACCATTTATGTGTGATGTTTCATTATCTGTGTGTGCGTGTGCGTGTGCGTGTGTGTGTGTGTGTGTGTGTAAATACCTCAGTGCAAAAAAAGTGGCGTAACAATAACATCTGGGTGTCTTACTTTCTTTCACTCTGCTGGCTATTGTGTTATCTGAGAGAAGGACGTAGGCTATTTCTTTAACCGTGTCAGGATCGAGCATCTTATTTACCATGGCTTTGCAGGCAGGTAGTATTAATATCTCTGTCACAGTGTGTGGCTTTTTGTGTGGCTACGGGAAACTTGGTAGCTAGCTTTGAGAGCTCTCTCATTCACATTTGCAGTTTTTCTAATTAACATGACCTGTTTCTCAGTTTTCACGCAGGTGAACAAAATAGTTTGCATTCTTGTGTTGAAGTGATAGGTGTTTTGTTTGGAGATGGCATTTAAGCTTGCTTGAGACCATATCACGGTTGGAAAGCTTTCCCCCATACACCAAGCCTGGTGGCACCGAATTGGTGCCATCAGATCCCCAGTGAAAGTAAATCCGGATGAAAGATACATTTGGTTGCATTGCCACGAGTTCACTCATAAAAGGGACTTTATCTGGGTCAGAATTTTGTCCAGGGCCCAGTTCATAGTTGGCATTTTTCCTTTCAAATATGTATCCATTGCTGTCATGGCTACCTCTCAAATGCATCACTAATTCCATCGTCTTAAATTAGCTACCTGCTGCCACCCTGTGACTTGGATTATTATTTAATTACTCTCCCAGTCACTACATTGCAGGCAAAGGCACTCAAAAATAGCAAATTATTTGCAGTAACTAAATAATATTCTTTTGAACCAATTAAGTGAAATTGGACATTTCTTATGGCACGCCTGGATATCTCTCTTATCAGTCCCGCAAGGGGAAATTTGGATTTCTCTGCATTTTTGACCCAGCCTATTGTATAGGAGCAGTGAGCTGCCAACATATGGCGCTTTGGGAACAGTTAACAACTAAGTGTCTTGCTCAAGGACATCTCAACATACTATATGCAATACCGGGATCAATCCTGCAACCGATTGCCAGGTGACCGCTCTACCCACTGAGCTATGCCGCCCCCATATTTCAGCCATCATTGTGTTGCCAGGGTCAAAGAAAACTCCCTAGAGGCCTTCAGAATCAACAGTCGGGTGCATGTAGCTCACAATATATACTAATTGAACTGATGCCTTCACCAAACAGATTTCAAGCTGCCAACATTAGGGCCATCTAGCAGGTGTACAATAACATCAGCATTTTTTCATCCTGGCATTTGATGGGTAGAGCTAGCAAACCGCATCTGGTAGTGTCCTGCAGAAGCTAAAATATATTCCTGTAAATATAATAGCTGTTTTTTCAACCCACAATGACTGACAGAGAAGAAAGTTGGTTGCAGATATACCAACAAACCCATTTTCAAGACAGACTTTTCAAGAGAAGCTGGACATCATGAGGAGAGGTCAGCTATTCACAAAGCTAGCAAGCCTGTCCCAGCCAGGAAAAGGGTTTGCCCTACACTTTCAATTCAGTAACTACGAGCAGTACCCTTGGTTCAGGAGCACTGCAAATTTTATTGCTGGGAATGTTTTTTAGATTGTATTTCTAATTTTAGATTCCCTTACCAGTCCCTCAAGGGCAAATTTGCAATTCACTGCATTTTAACCCATCCTATATTGTATTGGAGCAGTGAACTACCACCATATGAGGTTCAAGGAGCAGTTAGGGGTTCAGTGTCTTGCTCAAGGACACCTCGACATGCTTTCTAGAGGACCGAAAATTGAACCTGGAACCTTCCAACTGCCAGAGGACCCACTCTACCCACTGAGCTATTCTGCTCCTATACCTGAATACCTGTTATTTGCAACTAATCTTGGTATTTCGAGCCACACTGGGTTTGCTAACTTGAGTTGTCTAACCAAGGCCACAGCATGACATCAAGGCATGGCTGGACACTTACAAGTAACAGTTCTTTTGAAAACTTTTGGTGAAACCCGACTGGATATGTCAATGAACAAGTGTGCAGGTAAATGAAGCTCCACAACAGACTACAGAGTAAAACAGTGTAATTAAATTATATAGGAAAGAAAGAAGGATGGATTTCTTTGTACAAATAAAGCTTTGGTGAGTATTTTTCTGTCATTTTATTGGGTTAATATTGATATGTCTACTGCAGATTATGTACGGTGTGTAGTTATTGGTGCAGTGAAAGGAAACGTATTGAATTGTGTAAATTGGGCTTCTTGCTTTAGTAATTGCATTGAATAATTGACACAAATTGGCCAGCAGCTGTAGACACAAGATGAAACATTTACATTATGAAAGTGTTTGGTTATTTTTCAGACTATAAAAATGCTATATAGGAACAAATCAATTTACCATTTGTAATTATTAACAACCAATGCCATTGACTTCATATGTATACTCTAACAATTGTGTTCGATACACCCCGCCCCACTAAATGTTGATCATGTAACGAAAATGGTAAATTAACTCATTTTTATGCTGTACTTTTCTGTATTATTTACTATTCAAAGCACCATACAACATGTCTCATATCCACCGAGCATGGGAAATTAAGGCAGGATGCCCTTCGCTGATGCCACTCAAACCTGCAACGCCTGACTTGTAGGCGCTTGCTTTACCACTGAGCCACCGTGTTGTAAGTAGCCTAAAGTAAGGCGCCGGAATTTGCGGAAGTATATATTTATATGGTCCTTGTTGTTTGGCTCTCTTGGCAGCTGTTGATTGTGTGAAGCATCAAAAGGCTTGCACTGTCCAAGATTGAAATAAATCGCTTGAAATGATGGCTCACACACACACACACACACACACACACAAACACACACACACACACACACACGTGTACATGCATACATAAAGTTTGTTTATAGAGGTCACTGAGTTGAATGTAAGTGGATATAGTTTTTCTTAATTGGGCAGATAAGCGTGTATATGTTTGCCTGCCTAGGTGCATGCGCTTGCATGTCCCCGTGGAGTGACAGCAGCAGTGTATCTCCTCAAACTTAGCCTCCTACTAGGTTGTGTCTGACAGAAAATGTTAGTGTGGGTGATACCTTAAGAAAAAGAGTGACCTGAGTAATATAGTATTTGCAAATACTCTTTTAGTTTGTTTGATCCTATTTAAAGCTACAATCCTGATGATCAATGTTTTTGAACTCACTGACTACCTATGGGCAATATAGTAATTGCAGTGATGTTTTACCACTCTCAAACCTGGTTGTGCACTTTAAAGGAAACATAATCACAACCACTGCTGTTGTGTCAGCTCCCAACTGTCATAGAAAGGAACATGAGTATTTACTGAAAAGGTATAGTTGTGTTGTAAAGGTCTTCTAAAGGTTCGGTCAGCCATTTCTGCTTATTAGCCATACCAAAATCACTTCATCAAACCTGTCAGTACCTTCTTTTTTCATCTATACCTGGCTGCTACATCAAAGAGTTGTGGGCCTACCTCACGGAGTATTAGTTTGGATTAATCATTGTGCTAAATAAATCATTTAAAAATATATCAGATACCAGTGATAGAGGATTCAAAAAAATACCTTTGACATTTGTTTGCATGGGAATTTTCAGGATTGTAGCTGTAAACTGGAGATGGAATTTGTATTAATATTATAGCAGATAATTACAGCAAGTAATTTGAAATTGGATTTTGCATAATTTACTGTGATATGAAGTCTATCTGACAGAGTTTCAGATTTTTTGTTATTGTAAAACTCAGCCACATGGTATTCAAAGCATATTATACTGCACCTAGAAAATAAGAATAATTTGCAAATACTTATTATCATGAGTTATGTGAGAAGATACCTGCTATTCACTAGTTGCTATTCACTAGTGCAAGCAGTAATGATGCTACAGAGTGATTAGACAGAGATATGAAGAGTTGCTGGGGAAAAAAAGTCCAAACCTTTAGAGCTTCCTGTTAAAAAAGAGACACGGAGAGAGAAAAAAAAACAGGAACAGAGGTTAGAGAAGGAAAAATGCTATAACAGCTAGAACAACTTTGACTCCTTTGCTTGATTCAGGCCATAGTGTTAACTTCCTTTCCCCCTAAAATGCACTGTAACAGAAAGCATAGGAATGTATTGCACCTTTTTGATGTTATATTATATTGAATGGTTTTAAGCAGACTGTCCAAGTAG
>OMLC01101659.1:0-11271 GCA_900302585.1 Regalecus glesne | reverse complement strand
CCCCCCCCCGTAGGTCTGAACCCTGCGTCTTACGTTGTCGGTGTGTGTCGAGGCTCGAGCAGACGTGGGGCTTTTCAAACCGGATGACCAAGCGGATGAGTGAGGAGCATCCAGTTAAGAGGACGTTTCCCTTTTGTCAAAAGGGTCCGGGGTTGGTCTGTATGAGTAACGGTGAGCTCTGCTGCACGGCTCCTCAATGCCTGTGTGTGATGTGTGTGTGAGCTAAACCAAAGGCTTAAAGTGGGTCAGGCATTTCTATTTGATGAGCTGGAGACGCTTGACAAGCAAACACCAAACATCCGTTTTCTTTTCCCCCTGCCCTCTCCGTGGGTTTCTTAACTAGCCTCCCCTCTCCAGCTTTATGGCAAACCCGAGAGCTAAAACATGAAAACTTGCTTCTTGATCTGGAGGGAAGCCGTCGTTAAGGATCGGTATTCCTCGGTGTGCAGGGAGGTGAGTTGGAGTTATGGTCTACGTGGCCAGCCATGAAAAGGCCTCCAGCACAGACCTGTGTCACTTCTCGAGCCACATTTCCCCGTGTCGTCTTTTAACTTTCCTGACAAGAGAGGTCCACTTTGACGGGTCACCATTAGTCCCCGCGTGGTGGGGCTGGACATGTAGCTGGACGGAGCTCGGGGAATTAAGGCCGAAAGCCATCCTGACGCCCCACGGTGGGATCAAACTCACAAACCCTGGCTTGTCATTTTCTGATGCATGGACTCTACCACTGAGCTACCACGGTCCCCAATAATGCAACATGACAATAAATGCATTAAAACCTTCAGAGAGGTCGGTTAAGATTCCTCTTACATAGACCCGTGGTATACCCGTTTGCTGCATACATGATCTTGAAATAGCCACATTACACAGCCTCAGAATGAACCTTACAAGAGCCCCAATTCTAGAGCCATTCTATTCATCTCCCTTGGATTTATCTTATTAATCTACTCTATCAATTTGCACCGCTACTCTATCCTCAGACCGAGACCCTCAGACCACCACTGCAGATTCTGCCGGTTCCTACATACCAGAGCAGACCTGCAGGGTGAAAAGACAGAACAGGCCCAGCTGATGTGCACACACGTGACAGGGCTCTGACAGACCAGCACTGACTCAAATGAGTTTTCTTCTGTATCCAGATGCATGGAAACATCTGGACAGCAGGTAATACCACAGGGTTTAGAGTTAATCCAGGGTACGAAGGAGAGAATTGGCAATAAATGTGAAACAAATCACCCAGATGACAACATGGTGACAAACACCCTCATTAATCTGCTTGTCGACACGAGATGGCGGTAACCGGTGTAAGCTGCTATTACTTGGTCCTCTTTCAGAGCAAGGCTTTGAGGTGAGTTGGTTGGGAAGGCTGGTCCTGGCAGCTATCGATGTGGCTGAGCAAATGGTGCAGTGTAAAATCAAAGTTACATCGACCGGCTGACTTGGATACGGACTTGACCAAACTGAATGACCCCCGAAGACAAAGGAGGGCAGATGTGAGCGGATGTCAGAAGGCACTTAAATGGAAAAAACACTTCCTTTTCTTTCCTTCATTCTCTTCATATTTGTTGGGTATAATTTCTTAGACATCCATCCATCCATCATCAAATGCTTGTCAAAAGTCAGCTCATGCTGGGGCCTATCCCAGAGCTCACTGGGCAAAAAAAGACAGGTCTCCATTCCATTGCAGGGCTTGAGCTGTTAAGGTTCCGTGTCTTGCTCGGGGATGTTTTGATATGCTTTGTGCAGAGGTAAAGGATCAAACCACCAATCTTCCGATTACCGGACGACCGCCGTGCCCCTTGATGTTTCCCTACCCAGATAAAGGAAAAAAATCTCTCAAGTGCAAACTACACATCATCCTATTCCTCTCGAGCTCTCCTCCCCCTGAAACCAGTCTCTTCCTTTTTTTAGAAGAGATTCCAGGAGCAACACTATTTTCCAAAGCACCATTGTTGTTGAAAAGCAACTTTATGACATATGGTACAGTGGTAAGTGGCAAATGGGCTCCCAAATGGTTTTATGTGACCTACCATGCAGCACATATCCCTTTATACTTCTGAGTCTGCACTGTCTGGTCAATAGACCAAGCATCCCAATGCCTTTTACCAGACTGTATTTCAACTAGCAGTACATAAAAATGTCCGTTACAGGGGACTGTCATCCATGCGTGAATGGCACTCTCTGGTTGGGTGGAGAGGAGCTCAAAGTGATGATGTCAAGTGAAAAGAATTAGCATAGTGCAGAGCTAATAGGGTTTACATGAAGGTTTAAGAGAAGTGACTTTTCAACGGACCATTTAAGTCACAGAGAAAACAGTTTTCTTAGCCATGATGGATTTCAAATTGCAATACCGATTCCATCCATCCATCCATCCATCCATATAATCCATCTGTCCATCATCAACTGCTTATCCAAAGCTAGGTCTCAGAGGGTTCCAGCCAGGGATCCAACACGTCCCTTTTCTTGGGCACATCAACCAGCTCTGACTGGTGGATCCTGAGGTGATCCTGTACCAGCGTGGAGATACAACCCTCACATAATTTGGTATTTCTCACCCTGTCTCGAGGGAAGACACCAGCCACCCTCCGGACAAAACCCATTTAAGCCGCTTGTATCTGCAATCCTGTCTTTTCAGTCAAGAGCCAACCTTCATGACCACAGGTGAGAGTAGGAACGAAGATGGACTGACAGATTGAGAGCTTTGCCTTCTCTTTTCATCACAACATTTTGGTAAAGTGAGCACAATAACACTCCGACAGCTGGGATTCTCCACTCCATCTCACGCCCAGTCTTCCTCTCACTCCACAAAAAGATCCCCATATACTGTTGGTAACTTGTAACTGTCTCTACAGTCTTCCAGGATAACATCCCACAGCCCTCCTTCTTCAGTTGGACAGCTTTCCTGGCCACCGGGGTCCACTAGTGTTTTTAAGGGTCAGCGCCCCTTGAGGCCCCGATGACCTCGAGACAACAGCATCCATCTGCAGCCTCAGCATCTTTGAACATCGCCCACTCTGGTTCAATGCTCAATGAAGGTCTCCTGGACAGAGGCCTCCTCCAGTGTCCCCAGCTCCACCGTCCTACATGTTTGGGCTTACTGGGTCAGTCCAAAGGCCTCCCCGTCCACCTGACCCAACTCACCACTGGATGGTGATCAGCTGACAGAGCTGCTTCTATATTCACCCATGTGTCCGAGACACAATGCCTTGAATCAGATGATGTGATAACTAAATCTATCATTGACCTTTGACCTAAGGTGCTGGGGTACCATGTACACTTATGAACATCCTTATGCTCTAACATGGTGTTCATTGTAGACGACCCGTGACTGGCACAGAAGTCCAATAACAAAGCACCATTCAGATTCAGATAGGAGGCTGCTCCTCTTTATGACACTCGTCCAGGTGTCTCCATCATTACTCACATGTGCATTGATATCTCCCAGTAGGACTACCAAGTCCCTACAGGACTCCTTCTAGGGACTCCATGACGGCCAAATACTCTGAGCTGCTGATTGGTGCATTGGCGCAGACAGCAGTCAGAGGTTCCCCCCCTCCATAAACCCACGGCATAAGGAGGCAACCCTCTCATCCACACAGGTAAACACAGCAGCACCCAGCCGGGGACTTGTGAGTATCCTCACACCTCCTCGAGACCTCTCACCTCGGCCATCTCCAGAGAAGAATAGAGCCCAAACCTTATCAAGGAGTTTGATTCCAAAGAGGTGAGGCCCACCAGATCTAGCTGGTAACGTTCCACCTCCTGCACAAGCTCCGGCTCCATTGAGACAGTCTGGTCCATTGAGACCCTCTGGCTTCACTAACACATGTCTGGCAGCCCACCCGACCCCAGAGATTCTTCCTGAAGGTGGTGGGTCCACGGGACGGAGACGTGTCCATGCTACCCTTTCAGGTTGTGCCCAGCCGAGTTCCGTGGGGAACCCGGCCAGCAGCCACTGACTGACAAGCCGTCCTTCTGGGCCTGGCTCCAGACGAGGACTCCGGGCTTGGTCCGGGCAGGCTAACTGTACTTCTTCCTCAATCTCTGATGGGGTCTTCCTGAACTAACCAACCCCAGCCACCATACCAAAGTAGCAACACCACAAGTCCAGCCCCTGAGGGCTTGTGGAGCACGCCGTACACTAAGATGAAATAGACATGCACGTCTTGACAAGGCAAAGGAACGTACCTCCGCCCATCCAGTGCCACACAAAAACAGCATCTTCTGGGAGTCTGGAAAACCCTGAGAAAAATATTCAGCTTCTCGGCTGATTAGTCACAATCATAACTGCAGACTGAACGACAACAATAGCAAAGGAACTGCGGCGGCTCGGCGGCAGAGCACGCACGTCGGGGAATTACGAGACAGAGGTAGTGGGTTCGACCCCAACACGGGGCATCAGGAAAGGCATCCAGCCTTAATATCCCAAGCTGTTCATGTTGTGCACAAGTGTGCGTGGTCTGAATTTTACGAGCACTGCGAGGCACCGTAGACAGAGAGACTGTGGAGGAGGAGAGAAATACTAAGAGGTTGAACAAGGAATGCAAATTGGCTGTAGATGGTGATCAGCATCTCTTGTTAGGAGGAGGTACGAGGGAAGATGAAAAGCAGAGCAGAAAGAGTGGAATAAATGAGATCTAAAGATCAGAATTATGAGGGGGGAACCAAAAAACAAAACCTCTGCGGAGAGAGAAAGTGGAAAATGAAAGAGTGTGAGTGAAACACATCCCTGAGAGACAGCCAACATGTGTGAATGAAACACACCTGCAGCAGACTAGCACATGCATGTGGACATCATTGATGGTTTTACTGAGGTTTGACTGACAGCAGACCTCATTTTGAAAACTGTCGTCCATGGGTCGCCTCCCTACAAATCATTGAATCCAAAACAGTGTGTGTGTGTGTATGTGTGTGTGTGTCTTCAGGAGAGTGTGTGTGTGTTGTTTGTCACTTGATGAACTCATAGGGTGGGACTAATGAAGAGAGGAGTGAAAAGGAGGGTGGCATTTTAATTGCCATCTCCCTTTCACTGTGTCTCTGTCTGTCTCCTTGTCTCACTTTAATTCCCCTCCTGCCATTGCAGGGTCCTTACGGGGGTGTGGGGAGATCCCTTGCAGCTCGGCTGCAGAGGCCTTACCCTGTTTGTTCAGTTGATAGTACAAACCCTTCGCTATCATGCATTACATGTGCTTGTGGCTTCATTCATAAAGAAACAAGTCACCCCGCCATGCTTGAGCTGGGATTCCTTTAATCTAAGATCAAATCCATACAAAACGACTATTGTGTCCTGCAGGAGAGTCAGACATAGGAGAAAGCCTCATGCAGCAGCCTACCTGAAGAGGAACTACGAGATTTACCAGACCCATCCGATTCTTGACTGTTTTAATTGATGCTGAAGAGTCACAGGAAAGTCTCAAGATGAAGCACAGCAGAATTATTCATGTGCATGCTGTGCGTGTGTGCTTAGATAAGAGGTTGTGCACGTGCCTGTAGAAAAGAGCACACAAGCGTGTCGGCTAAAACAAACCTTATTCTATCTGTAATGGGACAGAGCTACCAGAGGTGACACATCTCCAAGGGGAGTGGTGCCACAGAATACCTAATGCCTCCTCCTCTACCGTCCTCCACCTCCTGCTTGGTTTTTCATATGAACCTTCAGTGATTAGTTAGTTAGGGGTTCAGTGTCTTGCTCAAGGACACTTCAATGGGCTTCCTGTTGGGGCCGGGGGTTGAACCACCGATCTTTGAATTCTTAGCAACTGCTCTACCCCCTGAGCTATGCTGCCCCTCTCTAAATGCAGGGGAAAGTTGCTGTGTAGCGACTGAAAGAAATGCACATGTAGATGGCAGGCGTAGGTTCTGAAAGGCCCCTTTCTTCCCTTGCCCCATTGTGTTTCTATTTTTCCATCTCGTTCTCACTCCCTCTCAATCTCCTTCTCCATTGCCGCCACCCCATCCATCGCTTCTCCTTCACCGGTTCATCCTCATGTATATTTATGTTACAAAGCTGGAAAAGTCAGGCAGACTTCAAATGAAAACTACAACTTGAGAATACCAGTTGCCTGACAAACGCATGTGTGTGTGTATGTGAGAGAGAGAGAGAGACAGAGAGAGAGAGAGAGAGAGAGAGACAGAGAGAGAGAATGTTCGCGTGTTGTGATAAAAAAAAAATCCCAGCTTCTTTATATCCAACCGTTGAATATCACATCAATCCCCAGCCCACCTTCCCTCAGTTCTCTCTACCTCACATTCCTCTCCCCTCACTCTCCCGCTGAAAGATGGCTGCACTGTTCAGGTGCATGATGGGATGGGCATCCGTTATTTATAGGAAGTGACATTCCAATCACGATAGGTCCATATTTCTGTTTCATGATCAGTCCCCATGTTGTGGGGGAGGACAAGGATTTAGATGGAGCAAGGGGGATTAAGGTCAGATACCCTTCCTGACTGAAGGCCACCTGAGTGGGTTTGAACCTGCAACATCTGGCCTGTCAGTTCCCCAAGCCTGCACTCCACTGGTGCTGTCACAGCACAAAGAAAAACATGCACACACAGAAATATGCACACACACACACACACACACACACACACACACACACACACACTGCTTCATACATCTGTGTATGTATATACACCTCTTTTCATTCATTCTATCTGTATGTCATGTCCCTGTAATGGAGTCTCCCTGTCTAAGAATTTCACATGATTGTGCAACAGGAGTGACAATAAACATTTTGAATCTTGAGGAGAATGGCTGCAGGGAGACAGACACCATAACCCTGAACCCCATTCATAAAACCAGGACCAGAGTGGCTCATTAGCAGAGCGTGCACCTTCAAGTCAGGTGTAGCAGGTTCGATTCCACCACAGGGCGTCAGGAAAGGGCATCCAGTCATAATCCCCCCCTAACTTTAGGGCATTCATTGTGAAGCCCTTTGTGTAGTCGCTGGACTAAAAAGTGCTATATGAGAATTAGTCCATTTACCATTTAACTGTGGGGCATCTCACATATGTCTCACACACACACAGACTAACCAAGAGCAAAACTCACACAAACACAGCTACAAAGACCCACGGATGATGAACTCGCTAAGCCCAACAGAACTCTCGGAAGGGCACCAGGCTAGGAGCAGAATCTGAGGACGGACATGAGACAACATTCTCTCACAGAGGGTCACCTCCTTCATCAGCACACCAGAACCCTGCAGAATACAAGGGTCCTCGGGCCAGTTCACGTGCATCTGCGTAGGCTTGTGAGTGTGTGAGTGTCAGGACAATAGCAGTCTTGAGAGGCGGGCTGCATGGCTGACCCTCCTTTAGTCCCCCATAAGAGGAGGAATGTGGGAAAAGAGGAATAAGTGCCATTCATCCTTCTACCCTCTCATTCACTCCGTCTGTCCCTCACCCCTCCTCTTTCTCCTTTTCACTCCCTTTCTTTGTTCTCTTAAATAGCCCCTTTACCCCTGGCAAGAACTCCATTTGAGCTAAACACCCTCTCGCTGTACCCGAGTACACACACACACACGCGCACACACACACACACGCGCACACACACACACACAAACCAACCACTGGAAGGTTTGCAGCCTCTTAACACATGTTCTTGGTGGATGGGTGGATGGTAAATTCATCAGTAAGATGCTGACTTTTAGGCCTTAAAAACCTAAAACATCTAAACATCCATAAGCTCAACCACCTCCCCTCTTGATCGCTACCCCTCTCGACTACGGTCTCTCTCTCATGTGCGTGATCAAAAAGCCTTCCCCATCCGTACCTTGACATCCTTGGTGTTCATGCGAGTGCCCTCCTTCCCCACGAAGATGTCATCTATGTCGACCAAGACGTGTCTGTCCAGCCCCAGAGAGAGCTTCCTGTCCGTCAGGTAGGAGATGGTGTCCACGAATATCAGCCTGTGAAGCCAGTAGCTCAAGCCCTGACCAAACAGCACTCTCCTCACGCCATCATAGAGTCCCAGATCCTGCACCACTGTGGCCTGGAGGCCGAGACTGAAGCCAGGGCCTGGATTATCTCCACTACCTGCCCCAGGAGATCCCTCCCTGGGCCGTGCCTGCAGCACCGCCTGGTAGGAGGAGTGGTTTGAGGAGAAGGACGTCCAGTCTTCCCCGGGCAAGGTCCCTCTGTCCATGCCAGGCTTGGTGAGATGAAGGAGGGGTGAACTGGACGTCACGCAGCAATCCCGTAGCGCCTGGTTAGTCCTGAGAACCAGTGGAAGGCCCCGGAGTTTGAGGACTTGAGGGGAGTTTTCGTTGGAGCGGAAGAACCCGATGATGCCCACTCTGTACTCTGTGCAGTACTGGTGTAGCAGCTGCTTGTTCCAGGTGTCTGCATGGACATACTTCAGCAGGTTCTCATAGATGATGAGCGAGTAGCGCCCTCGGCCCTTCTCCGTCAGAGGGGGCAGGTCACCTTTCGCTGGAACGATTTCCATGTGGAACTGGAAGCGTGCCGACTCCAGGATTGCAACGATGTCCTGGCCCAACTGGGAGTACTGGGATTCTACCAGTACCAGTGCCACAGGGTCTGTGTGAATGTGTGTGTGGGGGGGATTTGGGGGATAGGGCTTGGGAAGGGTTCGATAAGAGGACATGGGGAAGGGCTGTGAGCAGGCGGGGTCAGAGGATTGGCCCAGCTGCAAGGAAGGGGAGGGGTTAGTGAAGAGGAAGTAGGCCGAGAGGAGGAGAGAGAGCAGGCAGCAGGAGGCCAGGAGAAGCAGGAGCCTCCGCAGGTGGCGACGCACTCGCACAGAGACCGTCATCTTGAGCGAGGGGGGCAGGGTTTAGTTTACTGTGTGTTGAGGGGAGGAAAGATGCATAGGGGCGTGTTTGATGGCATTGGTAACCAATCGAGAGAGAGGGGTGTGTGTGTGTGTGTGTGTGTGAGTGTGTGTGTGTGAGTGTGTGTGTGTGTGTGTGAAAGGACTCTCAGGGGTGTGTCATGTCACCATGGCAGGTGGAGGAGGGAGAGTTTCTGCGGTGGGTGGCAGGGGTCTTCTAGGAGGACCTACAATGCAGGGACTTTCCTTCCGGTCTTCACAGAGAAAAGCACCAGGGTAGGTGATGGGACTGAGGATTAGCGTCTGGAAAGACAGAAAAGAGACGGTTAATAGCACGCCCACATCTTTATGTGCCTGCGTCCATGTGTTCACCTGTCCCAGGGTGACCGTGTCACGCATGCTTGCGTAGATGAGTGTGCGCACATGTGTGTGTGTGTGTGTGTGTCTGTGTGCAGGCCCGAGTGGTGCCCCCCTGGGGAGTGTGGGAGCACAGCTGGTAACCACAGAGCTGACTCAAAACAACCTGCAGCCTCGGGGCTTGTCTAACCTCTGGCACGCGCAAACACACACACCAGTGACTTCACTGGCCAACACCGGATCCCAACTCAAACCTCACGCCGCCAAACAGACAACAGCTGGTTGGGCTTTAACATGGCCTGATGGCAGAGGGGGCGGAAGGTGGTCCGCTCAGTCCTGTGAAGCTTCACAAAGAGTCGGACTGTCTGCATCCCACTCGGTGCACTGTCTGTCCTCGTTCCTAAACCCTAATCTAAAGGGAGCCCGACAGGGTGCACGAGGAGAGAGAGAGAGAGACAGAGAGAGATGCAATAAATTATAGACAAAAAGACTAGGATTAGCATCTTAATGTGCCAAGAGCAATGGAGAAGAAAAGATCCCATATCCTCTCTGTCTCTCTCTCTTCCATTTCTTTTCTATTTCTATCCACCCTTTTCTACTTTTCCCTCCCTCTGTCTTGTTGGATATCAGCAGCGTTTCCTTGCTCTCCTCTTCTCTCCCCTGTTCCCCTCTGAGGAGGGCCCCAGTTCTTCACCACTGAACACAACACCAGGGCAGAGGAGAGAGGAGAGGGGAGAGAGAGGAGGAGAGGAGAGGATAGAGGAGAGGAGAGAGGGGAGAGAGAAAAGAGGAGAGGGGAGAAAAGAGGAGAGGGGAGAGGTGTGTAAACACATGACCCATAAACAGTTCAGCAGGAGAAGCTTTAGGTATAGGGCATTGTACATACATAGAATGAGTGACGTGTCCTCTGTAAACCACCACTTGATTGGACAGGAGCAGTGAACAACTGCAGGGATCAGTTAGGGGTTCAGCGTCTTGCTCAAGGACACCTCAACATGCTTTGTGCAGGACCAAGGATCCAACCTCCAACCTTCCGATTGTCAGTCGACCACTTTACCCACGGAGTTATGCTGCCCCTTAGAAAGAGCTGCACAGACACGGCAAGGGAAGGACGTCCACTCCATGTCCACACACTGCTGTCCCTCATCTACACGGCCCCCGTAGGGTTAAACTGTCCTGTACAAGTTTGTGTCTGGGGGGCGGGGGCAGGGGGGGGTCTAGCTTTGCCTGCTAGGGTCCGATGGAGCTGGATGAACACACACACACATGAGCAGAAAACAACACCTAGAGCTGTAGCCCAGTATTCAAATGCAAATTGATGTATTAATGCCTCTGCTTATTGTCTATTTTTCATTGCATTATGATTACGGAGGCAAAGCATCATTTGTGAATAAGACGATTAGTGCTCTTATCTCATCATCCAATTAGTACGAGAGGAATCCATGAAGGCCAACACTGCCATACCACTGACGAGAAGTCATTAATCAATAAAGACTAAACAGACAGACACATGGAAAGAGGGACAGGGAGACATATAGAGGGACAGACAGACAAGAGGGACAGACAGACAGACAGACAGACAGAAAAAGAGACAGACGGATAAAAAGAGGGACAGACAGAAAGACAGACAGATAAAGAGGGACAGACAAAAGACAGACAGATAAAGAGGGACAGACAGAAATACAGACAGATAAAGAGGATCAGACAGATGGACAGATAAAAAGAAGGAAAGACAGACAGATCAAAAAAGGACAGACAGACAGATAAAGAGGGACAGACAGAAATACAGACAGATAAGGAGGGACAGACAGAAAGACAGACAGATAAAGAGGGACAGACAGAAAGACAGACAGATAAAGAGGGACAGACAGAAAGACAGACAGATAGAGGGACAGAGAGAAAGACGATCAGACAGATGGACAGATAAAAAGAAGGAAAGACAGACAGATCAAAAAAGGACAGACAGACAGATAAAGAGGGACAGACAGAAATACAGACAGATAAGGAGGGACAGACAGAAAGACAGACAGATAAAGAGGGACAGACAGAAAGACAGACAGATAGAGGGACAGAGAGAAAGACGATCAGACAGATGGACAGATAAAAAGAAGGAAAGACAG
>OMLC01101644.1:0-10743 GCA_900302585.1 Regalecus glesne | reverse complement strand
GGGGTCGCGTGCCCCAAGGTTGAAAACTAATGCTCTAGAAAGTCGGACAGGCAGACAGGAAGGAGGAAGCAGTAGTGTGTGAGTCCTCCAAGTCACATGACCACTAGCCCTCGCTATTCCATACATCGCGGTCTCGCTAGGAAAGCACAGTGCTTGACCGTCAGAGGAGAATGAAGCAGAGTACTTTCCCATCACTTAACCGCAAGCGCCTGGACGACCCAGAGGGGGACACTAGTGAGCCCAGAATATTTTTATCCAACCTAACCCTTGTCCCCATGTAAGGCTTAACCCGTTATACCCCACTAACTATGGACCTCCAGCCATGGTTAGAAATTGCATGGCTAGGATTCAAATACCCAACTGGCTGAACACCGCCTAAAGCCCCTATACCATCGGAGCCCCCATCACTGTACATAATGTTGATACTTGTCTTGATGCATGCTCAATAATCCAGGTAAGGGAAATCACAAAAAAGAGGTGAATCGGTTCAACTGGATCAGAAGTTTATTCAGAAACGTTTCGTCTCTCAAACACCAGGGAGGCCAAACAGATGCTGGCCAAGATGATGGCGCAACACATAGGAGCCAACACATATGGGCAGGACTCTGTGGTCTACACCCATCCACAGGCTAGTGGCCACTCATTCATTAACCCCCCTTTCAAACCGGCACTTTTATGTAAAGGCCATTTATGTAAAGAGGGAACGACTGTCTTGGAATTGGAGTGAGAGTACATCTGTCATCTTCTTACAATGGTGTGATTGCAAATATTCCCCAATCCTTTGTGAATGGGGCTTATTATGACTGAATACGGAGTTGATCACCCAACTTGCATATGAACCCAGCCTATTGATGTGTGGTATCAATGCACTGTTTATAAGGGGGGGAGGGGGCCTTGCAAGTCAGCTCAGACTGAAAATATCTCCTGGTGGAGTCACGAAACATTTCTGAATAAACATCTGATCCAGTTGAACCGATTCACCTCTTTTGGGGATTCCCATAACGGATTATTGAGCATGCATCAATATTTATTACCCATTTGTAACGTACCAGTCTCCATGTCCAGTTCAGCCTTGTCTCGGTTATGGATGCCACTTCAATTTATTACACAACTATAACAGAGCACATAGTTGTCTGTAGTTATGACCACTGTATGATACGGGTACCTGTTAAATTTCACCCATGTATAGGTATGACAATGAAATGAGACAATTCATTAAATTAACTTTTTGATTATTTTGCTGAATCTCCACATTTTTTAGTCCACCTCCAGGTTTTGAACTTTCAGCGGTTGAGCAAGACACTGAAGTCCTAAATGCTCCTCAAGCACTGCATGGCGCCTGCTCACCGCTCCTCTACATAGGATGTGTTAAATGCAGAGAATTGTAGTTTCTCCCTCATAGGACGGACAAGGGATCTAATTGTGGCAGCACCAACACCCTTATGAACAATTCAGCTGCATGCCGCACAACAAAAGGCCGGTTATATGGGTGGGGATGCCTCCAGTCAGCTCAGATAGAAGATGTCACCTGTTTTGAGTGACGCAATGTTTCTGAAAAAAAACAAAACTTCTTATGCAGTTGAGCCAATTAACTTTTTTTGTGATTCCCTTTTCTGGAATATTGAACATGCATCAAGACAAATCAGCTGGTCAAAACTTGGATCGTTTTGCACAAAGCACCAGGTATGAGAGAGACGGGGAAGGGACTTATCAGACTGATGGAAAAGGGAGATCGAATTTCCAAGTTTGTCTCCGCTCACTGGATTATTAATCAGGAGACACTGGTGTCAAAACTGGAAAACAAAGAGCTAAAGAATGCGTGAGTCAACTTTATCAGGGCCAGGGCTGGTCCTTGGTGAGTCTGTTGCCTTTGCTCTCTTGGAGGTACATACTTTGGAAAGAAGCTGTCTGCATAGTTGGAGAAGGAATGTAGCAAAACAGGCTTTTCTTTCAGTGCTGACAGTTATTTCAATATTCTAACGTTTTGATTTCGAACTTGACTGCCTAAAGGGCTTGATGACTTTCCTGCTTGTTTCCTCTTAATTTCATTAACAGCCTCATTTGAGTGGAATAGTGTGTCAGCAATGACGGCTTTTTCGGCCTTCTGTACAAACTTATTGTTCTATCCACATGCCTCCTCTCTGCCAGTCCCTTCGTGTGAAACCTGCCCTCACTGAAGCCTCCGTTTGGAAAAGGAGTGCTCCAATGTGAAAGCATGACTCGCCCCGTGCCTGAATGAAACTATATTCGTCAGAGTCCTTGAAGCCCTTTATTGACTACACATTTGTGGACAAAGTTAAAATTGTGATCAAACCTAGTACACAGGAAACCTTCATGAATAGATAACAGTAATTCTCACTTAAGACAAAGAATACCTTCCCCCAAAAGTAGAGCACGGAAATACAGGTGACACTAAATTGAAACTGAAATCCAGAGATGTTTTAAATAAGAAATATCTGATATTAACACTAAAACAAATTGAATCAAATCCCATTTGATCCCTTCAGGACCCTATACTATTTTTGAATGAATGAACCAGATAACCAAATTTCCCCCTCATTACATTACATTACATTACATTACAGGTATTTAGCAGACACTCTTATCCAGGGTGACATACATCTAGTGAGCAGTTAGGGGTTTAGTGTCTTGCTCAAGGACACCTCGACATGCTATGTGCAGGACCCGGGATCGATCTTGGATCTTGGATATATGCTAAATGGCGCTCCACTGTGGTAGCAGCTAGTTACAGCAGGTCACGCTCAGTGTTGAGTTTTTCCCTTGTGTTCTTCAGTATTTATTTCAGTTTTTTCCTCATCTGGTGCTGTATTGTTTTATTAATTTTTTCCATGAACAATGCATAAGAAAGTCATCGTGTTTGCTTTGGGAATTCTCATACTTCTTGCACCGTTTGCGACCTCGTCTGGAGAGCCCGTGTGCAGCCATGGCCCTATGGTCTACAGTAGGGACCAGTTGTTGGTATTACGTAACACAGCGGGGTCCTGACCGAGGAGAGATCCGATGTTACCCATGAGCTAAAGAGGGGAGAGGGGTGTCGTGCCGAGGCTGTGTGCCACGCCAGGAGAAGAGGTTACAGACCCGTTCTCCCGTCCATTATCATGGAGAACCTGAGATCTTGTTTAATAAGATGGATGAGCTGACCCGTCATCAGAGGGAATATCGTGAGTGCAGTGTGATAGTCTTTACCGAGACATGGTTTACTACGCTAATCCCAGACACGGTCGCTTTACTGGACGGCTTCAAGCTGGTAGGGGCAGACAGGACGAGGGAGGTGGGTAAGAAGAAAGGAGGGAGACTGGCAATGTTTGTGAACAATAGACAGTGAAACTCTGGGCACATCAATAGGAAAGAGCAGCTATACAGCAAGGACAACGAGATGCTAGCCATTAGCATTAGGCTATACCATTTGCCGTGGGAATTCTCGCATGTTATCGCGATAGTGGCGTACATTCCGCCCTCCGCTAATAAGGAGATGGCTAGGTATTTGGTCCTCTCCATTACAAGCAGAGTACAGTCTGAACATTCACAAGCCATGGTACTTATGGCGTGGCATAGCTCAGTGGGTAGAGCGGTCGTCTGGCAACCGGGATGTTATAGGATCGATCCCCGGCCCTGCACGGGTCTGTACTTGAACAAGACACTGGACACCTTATGAGCTGTGTCTCATGTTTTGGCAGCTCACTGCTCCTAGCCAATAGGTTGGTTCTAACATGCAGAGGAAATTTCTCCTTGCGGGACTGATAAGGGAGTCATTTATTCATTTATCTCCCGAGACTTTAATCATGCTCCCCCGTCCTCCATTGTGCCTACCCTACATCAGTACATCACATTCATCACCAGAGACAATAAAATACTGGATTTATTTTATGCCAGTGCCAAGCAGGCTGATACCTCACCCCCCCCGGGAAGATCTGACCACAACTTGGTTCATCTCCTACCTCTATACAAGCCTCTCGTACACAGGCAACCAGTGTGTTCCACACAGTGATGAGATGATCCGATGAGACTGAAGAGGCTCTGGAGAACTCTTGAGACAAATGTGTGGGAGGAACTATATGGTGGCCATGGTGAGGACATCAACAGCCTTACTCATTGTATTACAATAATATTATTTTTTGTATAGAGAACATTGTACCCACCAGGACCGTACGGTGTTTCTCAAACAACAAACCTTGGATTAATCCCAATATGAAGGCCCTCCTTAAGGAGAAGAATATTGTGTGTTTTATGCTGTATACATGATATCCGTTACATGGCTGTTCATCTTGGGAGATAAATCCCTCCTGTGCTGCTCTCCTTAAGGTTTCTTCCCCTGTTTCCCCCGTTAAAGGGATTTTTAAGGGAGTTATTCCTTATCTGACGTGAGGGTCTAAGGACAGGATGTTGTGTTAGTGTAAAATCCGCTGAAGCAATATTTCTATTTGTGATAACAGGCTATACAAACAGCTCGACTTAAATTTACAAAGATGGCCTCTTTGATACCCCTTTCAAATTAGCATTTGTCTTTATCAAGCATGTGTACATCTGTATCCTTGAAAGAGTGCCCACTGGCCTGTAGATGGGTGTAAACAGCAGAGTCTTGGCCTGACTCTTCCGTGCTCTGTCATCCTCTTGGCCAGTGATTGTTTGGTTTCTCTGGTGTAAAAGTCACGGGTTTGGTCGTTAGGCAACAGCATTATTTACAAGGTTGGGGATGCCTGCAGTCAGCTCAGACTGGAAATATCACCTTTATAAATGACAATACATTTCTCTCAATAAAACTTTATGTCCAGATGAACACATTCATCCTTTTTTTGTGAATACTGTTGCTAGTCTATAAGAGAAGTTATCTGTTGCAAAACTTCTGAATGAAACATGAAAAGGTATGAAGACTTTCCATGAAAAGCTCTTCTATCTTTTTAAAAGAGATTGCTTAAATCAAACAGTAGGGCAGGGGGACTTAAATATCACAAACCATGCTACTAGATTCAAGAAAGTCAAGAAACATTACCAATTTAAATATATAAGATGTAATCCCGTAAATCACACAAAAAATGCAATTTGTCATGTGAACTTAGTTCATTTTTTTCCGTTTGATCTTACAATGCTTCTTTATAAAGGCCTCAAATCCCTCTTTACAAAGTAAATCACTGTCCCTGAAAAGGTTTCTTATAAAAACGAGTGTATAGGGTTTGCAATATTTTAAAATAAATATAATTGTGTTGCATAGCTCAGTAATCCTTGGTTCTAATGAGTCCTTGTTATCTGGTCTTGCCAGGATCTAGACTTCGTGTCTGTGTAATATGTCACCATCTATTAACATGACCTTGTGACCTTGAAACTTGTCCTGTGACTTTTGTCAATAAAACAAGGGCTCCACTGAAGTTTCTCATGATCACCACATCTCCCTCCGGGAAACTTCACCCTGATACTTCCTGGTCATGATGTTCATTTTGGATGTTCTGATTTTGTTTTGTTCTTATTTGGAGATCTGGGTGGACATGGTCCAGTGTTGACTATAACCTTCTGCATTTCAAGATTTCAGCACCATAAAAATACTCATAGACGTGTTGCATTCCACACACGACAGCCAGGCCCCCTCATCAAGTTGTGAGTAATATAATTCACCTGACATCAGTGTATGTGACATGAAAGCTATCGGTCTCTCTTACCTGTTCAGTATGCGATACAACACTTAGTAGGTCTATGCATCGCAGGACAAAATGAGACCTTTTTGGCCGTCATAATACACCAATACAAATTAAAATTGAGTGATGGCTACAGGTCATAATGTCACTACTTTTTTTCCAACATTTGCTTTCAGTCTTTGAGCTGTGTTGCAGCTCCTGTACGCCCCCTGCTGCCTATAATTCTGCACACACAGTCTTAGTCAAAGTGTCACACCTGCAGCCTGTGTCCATGTCAAACTCTACCACGCAACCTACTATTTGCATCTGACCATGTGGTAATTGGGGTTCGCTTTTGGTTTTACTTCAATTAAGGTGTGCATATTAAACACCTCATCATCAGCTTTTCTTCTTTTCTAATATAGTTGTACTTCTCTCTGCCCCCCTCCTTAAACTGCAGCTTTCTACGGGAGAAGGAGCACAGCACATTTTCTTCACATGCTCCTTTTCCTCACGCTTGTGACACATTTCATTTAGGAAAGGACTTTCTTGTGCTAGGTGCTCACCCACCTATCTATAATAACACTCCTCTTCTGCCACTTTGCCTCACCGGTTGTCTTACACTCCTATTGTGCACTGCCCTCTGTGATGCATTCTTGGATATGGCACCATCTAGTGGTTTTTGTTTGTATTTGCAGGTCATGCAAATCCTTCCTGGGATTTTCAAAGACTTTTTTTTTAACCTCTGTAGCATGCAAACTCTTGATGTGTCATACACCAGCTTATTGCAATGCAACTCTTTCAATTCACCGTTTTCGTTATTCATTGTGCCTTTAATGTATTTTGGTACAAGGTGTATAGGATTTGTGTCAGGTGGGGCGGCATAGCTCAGTGGGTTAAAGTGGTTGGTTTTCTGGCAATCAAAAGATTACAGATTTGATCCCCGGTCCTGCAGAAAGGATGTCGAGGTGTCCTTGAGCAAGACACTGAACCCCTAACTCCTCCCTGAGTGCCACATGGTGACAACTCAATGCTTCTATACAATAGGATGGATTAAAATGCAGAGAATTCCCAATTGCCCCTTGTGGGACTGATAAGGAAACTATTATTATCATTATATAAACACACGCTCAGTACTGTTGATCAGATCCAGCTCAAGTTTTGAGGGATTTTCCAAATGTTATCTTAGAATGATGCTGAGTCGTTTTTTCTTTTTTGTTTTTCTTTAGAAAAAAAAAACTTCAATAAGGACTTAGGCTCCAACCGCACTTCACTGTAATGCACTATTTGGGACGTACCTAAGGAAATCGAGATGACTCCACGATTGAAAATCAAAACGGGCCTAACCCTTTGGAATTTGAGACTGTGACTAGAGTTTTCCCCTCCTGAGGTGCCGGACGGTTTTCCAGAAGCTCTTTGGTGCTGACCTAAAGAAAACCTCTTGTCTTCAATAGATTTTTTTTCTAAATCTCACTCTAAGATTTTTACTTCTACTTTTAGATTCCCTCATCAGCCCCACAAGGGGAAATTTGCAATTCTCTGCATGTAACCCATCCTATGTGTAGGAGCAGTGAGTAGTCACCATGTGACACTTGGGGAGCAGTTAAGGGGTTTTCGTGTTTAGTTCAACGACACCTCGACATGGTTTCTGCAGGGCCGGGAAGATCCAGAGGAGGAAGAGAATGAAGGCAGAGGCAAGGATCATAAGATGGAAGTTGAGGAAGGAAAACTATTGGGTGGTGTTTAGGGAGGAGTTAAGACAGGAAGTGGGTGCTAGCGAAGAGTTGGAAGAGCTGGCCGGGCATCTACCACAGAAATAGTGAGGGAGACAGACAGGAAGACAATTAGTGTGTCAACTGGACAGAGGAAGGAAGACAAAGAGGCTTGGTGGAATAATGAGAAAGTACAGCGGAGTAAAAGGTTGCCCAATGTAGTAGTAGTAGTAGTAGTAGTAGTTGGTCAACATACACCCTTATAGAGGCTATATATTATGTCATTTTCTCTTCTTCAATGCTAAGGGATGGAACTACTGCTACAGTTTGAAACTCTGTCTCACTGTTGTCCTTGGCACAGTGATCATACGTCTAGTTACCTTTGGTACTATTATTGGAAAATCGTTTGTATACATATTTTTCCCTCCAGGAAAATGTGCTGAACAAATTTGATGGTTGTCATTTGGAACAAAGTCCTTTCTCCTTAATTAAACTTTTTTTTTCATTATGAATACCATTTGGGATGGGAAAAAAAGAATCCTATTCCCACCTATTCCCAAAAAAATCTGTTCAGCTGGATCAGAAGTTCTTCTGATCCAGCTGAACAGATTCACCTCTTTTTGTGATTTCCCTACCTGGATTATTGAGCATGCATCAAGACATTTGGAAGGATCCATGACACACAACAGCTGATGAACAATACTGAACGTATGCTAGTTTACAATCCGATGCAGGTGTACACTGTAAAATATTGAAGTGGAATCAATAACCCACACAGAGGCAGAACTGCACATGGGGACTTGGTCCTTTACGGTGCATTTACTCAAGGCCACATGGTTATAATTGAGCAATGTACCAATCACATCCACTAGAGGGTCTACTTCACCTGTTCCCAAAATATACCACTCATCCCTTTTAAAATGTGACCACCAAAACTCAAAATACTGTCATTTTCCAAAACATAGTCCAAAATCTTTTTCCTTTAAAATTTCTATCCTAAAAATAAATATTTTTTTAAATACAACTCCAACAAAATCAATAACGTTTATTTCGGGATCCTCTTTTTTTAATTACTTCAGCAGTCTTTTCTGAGGTTGTGGTCGTCATGGGAACCACCTAAAGCCATTTTAATGGCTGTCAACAAGTAGGAAATATTGTTTATGCTTCTCAAAATAGTCTGTGTATCCGTTGCCACACTCGAGTCAGCTATTTCCAACAATCCAGTAGAGGCACTGCTGGGAATTATCTCAGTGCCTGGTATGCACTGCACTCCTGTTCATCCCTTTCAATATCCACATCCAGCTGGAGCCACTGTATGTAGCTTCTTGTTAGAGCTTTCATGTTGGGCAAATGCCAGGATGTCCCCGGTGAAAGTCCTACAGTAGCTTTATTCGGTGAACTGTTGGGACTATGACCCTCGTTCTTCAGAGACCACACCCTTGTTCTATAGTCAGTTCAGGACACCTGCGTGGGCGTGGTCTGCTGACTCGCGATACTCACTCCCAAGGCAAGCGATGTGAGGATGACTGACTTCGGCCCTGGGATTGGCAAAAGTCGTCTGTGATCGATCAGTAATGAAAGTAGACTTCCTCACATAGAGATACTTGTGAAACTACTTCTCTCCGAAAATGATAGAGAGTTTCCTTCGCTGTTTGCTCTTTGTCTCGGTTAATGTGGGAGATCCCAGTCCTGTGGACTTTCTCTACCGATTCTCCATCACATGGGAGATGACAGCACTGACACCATGAGGTGAGGTGTCACAGGCTAGTCTCAGTGGCTTGCTGGTAGCATAGTGACCTACTGCTGTGCTCCATAAGTGGATTCTTTGCCTTTTTTAAAGCATCCTCACAGTCAGCTGTCCACTTCCAAACTCTTTCCTCCTTCACAAGTGGATGTAATGGTTTCAGTCGTGTTGACAGATTTTTCATCAATCTACCGTAGCAGATTTATGATACCAAATAAATCTTTATAAATATCTATTATGCCACGATGGTCGAAGGAATGGAACAGAGTTATGGGACATTGATAAAGGCATACGCTCATTATGGCAACTGATGATAGGTGAAGAAACCCGATGTGTGTTAACTATGAGGTATTTTTCTGAGTCCATATCCAGCTCCAACAACCGCATGTGATAAATCCAACTTTGTGGACAGCTTGCCTCCAGCCAGTACTGCAAAGAAATCTTCAGCATTGGGCAGTCAATAGGTTTCCTCTTCCGCACACTGATTTAGATTGATGTCTTGATGCATGCTCAATAATCCAGGTAAGGGAATCACTAAAAAGAGGTGAATCAGTTCAACTGAATCAGAAGTTTAATCAGAAATGTTTTGTCACTCAAACAGGTGACGTCTTCAGTCTGAGCTGCCTAAAAGTATTTCCCCCTTATAAACACTACATAGATACCACACAACAATACGCTGGGTTCATATGCAAGTTGGGTCATCAACTGCACATTCAGTGGTAATGAGCACCACAAGCACCTTTCCTAGATTGTGAAGTGAAGGTTGGTGTTGGGGGGCGGTTGTTTGTTAGCGTGTACCGCAAACCCACACATACGGACCAGTACTTGCGGTTTGACTCCCACCACCCCCTGGAGCATAAACTGGGAGTCATTAGGACTCTGTACCACCGGGCTGACAACGTCCCCACGGACGCAGTGGCCGGGGAGGAAGAGAAGTCCCATATTAAACAGGCCCTGGTTAAGTGTTGTTACCCTAACTGGGCGTTTGTGAAAGCCAGGAAGGGTCCCAGACAGAGCTCCAGCCAAGTGGAGGGAGGGGAGGAGCCGAAGCGCAGACCGGTAGTGATTCCGTACATGGCGGCATAGTTTCCAAATATCGTATCTCAGTTGTTTCTAACCCCAAAACACACTGCGTAAAAAGTTGATCCACCCCAAGGATCAGGTCCCCCGGCACAAACAGAGTAGTGTAGTCACAAAAAAGGTGAATAAGTTCAACTGGATCAGAAGTTTATTCAGAAATGTTTCGTCGCTGGAACAGGTGACATCTTCAGTCTGAGCTGACTGCAAGCACCCCCCCCTATACACAATATATCGATACCACAGCGCAAAAGGTATTTGAACCCAGCCTATTGTGTGGTATCACTGTATTGTTTATGGAGGGGGGGCAGTCAGCTTAGACTGAAGATGTCACCTGTTTGAGCGACGAAACATTTCTGAATAAACTTCTGATCCAGTTGAACTGATTCATCTTTTTAGTGATTCCCTTACTTGGATTATTGAGCATGCATCAAGACATTTGTGGGGAAGATGCAGGTCTGGGGAGGGGCGAGGAAGGAGCGGAAGCCGGGGAGGATCGATGGAGAAACAGAAACACAGAGGGAGAGAGAGACATATAAAGCCTGAGCCAAAATGTGAAGCTGTTAATCTGTATTTAATACAT
>OMLC01101641.1:0-14597 GCA_900302585.1 Regalecus glesne | reverse complement strand
GTGATGGGGCCTCTTATCCTTGTTCAAAGTAGTCAAAGCCCCAGATCAAATATCACTATTTTCCTTCATCACTGTTTTCCTTTTTTCATTTCTACCTGTCTTACTTTTTTAAATGTATCCCCTTTTTCCCACCTGAATTCCCTGAGTTACCTACTGCTGGGTCAGTCTCTCTGATTCCCTCTAGAACATCAACAGGAAGGAGGAAGTGGTAGCATGTGTCTCCTCCAAGTCACATGACCACTAGCCCTCACTAGTCCACACATCATGGTCTGGTGGGGAAAGCACAGTGCTTGGCCATCAGAGGAGAATGAAGCAGAGTACTTTCCCTTCACTTAACCAAGAGGCCTGGACGACCCAGAGGGGGACACTAGTGAACCCAGAATACTTTATCCAACCTAACCCTTATACCCATGTGAGGCTTAGCCAATTATGACCCACTAACTATGGACCTCCGGCTGTGAATAAAAACGGCCCAGCCGCGATTCAAACGCCCAACTACATGATGCAAAGATGTGCTGAAAATAGGTGTCTTAACCCACTACGCCACTGGAGGCCCCTGCTACCCGTGTTTTGAGGGGAGTGTCTCCCTAGATGTGACCAATCAGATTAGCTTCCGGTTTTAACTTTGGGGCTCACAATGCAGATTAGCGCCCCCTACTGTAATGGAGACAGTACGTCTCATGTACGCGCCGAAGCCACGCCCAGGTCTGGTAGTCGGTTCGGTGTGTTCTTTGCGGTTTTCTGACCGTATCAGGGAGACGGAGGCGGACTGATCTGCCCGACTCCACTTTCTGGCGACGATCGTTAGTCTTCGTGGTGTGTCTCCGCCTTTAAAGTAGATCTGTACTTTAGCGCGTCTAAGCCTGATGTGTAACCCGTCCTCCAAACTTGGCTGTGGCTATACTCATCAATTATGCAGGTACATGTAGGTACATGTTAGAATTTGTCCTCACATTGCTGGGGTGGATGAGGTTTACTTAGCAATCACACTCATTAATTATACTTATTAGTGCTTCACGCATTTGAGAGTGTGTTATTAGGTGAAATCAGCCAGGGTAGCAATCGGTTGTGGTGGAGATGTACCTACACATGGATTTGGATGGCACACTGAAACAGAGATTAAGGACTCGTACTCAAAATTTTACCTGACCACTTTACCACTTACATACTCCTATTTCCACAAGCCATTTTCATGTGAATTAGGACATTGCAAAAAATCCAATCATACACAGGGTTGAAAAAACAAAACTTGTTGCACAGACTAAAAATAGGAAGAGGAAAAAAATTCAATGTCTGAAGGGAGAAAAATGGATTTTTCAGGGTCAGGGATTTTGTTCCCAGTGGTACCAAACATATTAAATGTAAAGGTCTGCGTTTACGTCATGATTAGTCCTCGTGTTGTGGGAGTGGATACAGATCTGGAAGGAGTGTGGGGGGATTGAGGTCAGAGATTCCCTTTCTGTTGCCTCAGGGTGGGATCAAATCTGCGGTGCCTTGCTTGTCATATTGTGAGTTACACTCTCCACTGAGCAATCCCCCCCCATCAAATGTGCTAAAAATGCATTCAAGAAACAAAGTGTCAGGGAAATAATAGCCTCCTTGTTATCATCGCCATAAAACAACATAAAAAGCCAGAAAGCATTTATCAAAAAAATTGTTTAAAGGGACGACGTGCAGCTTTTTTCATAAAATCTCACTATTCGATGGATGTGCTGGCTTCTGCATTTTCCTATCCTGCTGTCCAGGGGCAGGCCAGGAGCAGTGGGAGCCCCTTCTTTCAGCACTCGGGGACCAACTCCAGGTTGACATCCATGTTATAGTCAGAAACAGGACGGGAGAGAGTTCTGCGTATTTCAATAGCTTTTAAAAAAAATGTCAGAGGACACCCACGTGGGCATGTGGAGAACATGCAAACCCCTCACAGACAGGACCCTAGTCAAGAGATAATCCACCTGAGCATGCAAACGTGCAAACTCCCCCACTTCTAACCCTGCCTGCCCCAGGCGGGAATCGAATCCAGAACCTTCTTGCTGTGAGACAACAGTGAAAGCACTGTTCCATATGTGGAAACAAGGTTTGGTGGGAGAGACATTTCATCCCTCATCTAAGTGACTTTTTCAGTCTTAGCTGATTTGCAGGTATCTCCCAACCCAGTATAAGTGGCCGCTGTAATGGTCATGATGGTTTACATGTGAAACCAGCGATGGATTGCTGGATTCAGCCATTATGCAACTATGCTGTTTGTAAGGGTAGGGATACCTGTAGTCTGCTGAGCCCGACAGTCTCATAGATGAGATATGAAATGTTTCTCCCTCTAAATGTTGTGTCCAGATGAACCGATTCCACTTCTCTGGGTTTCCTAAGATAATGCTCAAGTTTGGCATCACTTCCTATGTTGTTGTAATGAATTGAGGCGGCACAGCTCAGTGGGTGGAGTGGTTATCTGACAATCGGCAGGTTGCAGATTCAAGCCCCTGTCCTGCAGACAGCATGTCGAGGTGTCCTTGAGCAAGACACTGAACCCCTAACGGCTCCCTGAGTTTCATATATTGGCAGCTCACTGCTCCTATACAATAGGATGGGTTAAAATGCAGAGAAATCCAAATTTCCCCTTGTGGGACTGATAAGGGAATCATCATTTTATTAGCATTACTATCAATTCCTACTAAGAATCACATCTGCTTAAAATAGCATGTATTCTTGAATTAGTTTGAATTACTCTGCTTTCTTTTTCTTTATGCGTTCCCCTTACTTATCACCAAATGGTCCATCCATGATTTCAGAGATCTATCTATGCAAAAAAAACAACAACTGCTCACTGAAGAGGTGATAACACTTCAATGCTACACTTCACAGAGAATCATTATGAACAGGAGACAAGGTATGGCCTAATTAATGCACGCTTTTTGAGGGCCAAGTCTCCTCCTGGCTTTACAGAATCCAGTGTAGTGGGTTCCTCTCTGTGCTGACAGTAATAAATCACAGCACAGCACAGGGAGTCTCATTAATGGCTTCTCCATTAAGAAGTGGTCAAACCAACAAAAGACAAGGCATGAATGAGCTGACTCCTCCCTCCACTCCTCTTAAAAACGTTAAATTCTAGAAAACTGACTGCAGTTCTATTGGAGCTGCCTTGTAGAACCACAATAGATGAAGGAGGTTGGATTAGGATGAGGGCGGGCCTAGACTTGAACCAATCAAATCAGCTCCTCTTGTTCCCTGTAAACATTCCATGGAAGAGCATGTTGACATTTTCCCGATGGATAAAGAAAGTCTTGTTAGAACAGTTCCTCATTCCTCCTTGTTTATTTGGGATATATGCAATTTGGCAATGGAAATTCTCTCCATATACTGCCACTTTCTTCTAATTAAAGACTCTAATTCCATAGCTTGTGACAATCAAGATATAAGTAATTTGAAGCAGGATATAAGATCATCAAGCAGCCTGGCTGATGTGACTTACAAACAGCCTTCATGGCACTCAAATATTGTGAAAAACCCTACAGAGGCTGACTATGGACAGAATAGTTTAAGAGAGACTGCGATGGGAGTGAATTTTCCCTCCTATCCCAATCTCATGACTTGGTGAAATAAAATTCCCCATCCTGTTCCGCTTAGAGGATACATCGTGAAACTGACTCCCATCCAGCAGGAATCTCGTCACCTAAGGAATTCCCAACTAGATTCCAAGGTAGACAGTTTTTCCTATAGTGGATACATCCGTCTGCAACAGACAGATATTCACTTGGCCAGGCAATGTCATTTTTTTCCATTTGTCATGATAAGTATAACCCATTGTTGATTCACATCAAATTCAAGAGTTCACATAGGCCTTTATGTTCTGATAACTTATCCAGAACATTGCATTCCGTTAGTTGTTGATGTTGGCTTAGTGATCTATTTTAGTGGGGTGAAACGCATAGACAACCATCCATTAAAGAAGCACTTTTACGTGTCACCATTAGTTCCCATGTTGTAGGGATGGACACAGACTTAGATGGAGCTGGGGGGGGGCGGGGTTAAGGCTGGATGCCCTTAATGACACCCCGCAGTGGATTTGAACCTGCTGCCTCTGGCACATCAGTTCCTAAGGCATGCACGCTCTACCCACTGAGGTACCGCAGCCCCTCAACCATCCATTAAAAAAGCCCCTTAATTATATTACTGTATTCTTATGAAATTTTCCTCTGCATCCAACCAATCCAATATGTATAGGAGCAGTTAGGAGTTTACAGTCTTACTCAAGGACACTTCAACACACTTTTTGAAGGAGCTGGGGATTGAACCAGCAATTTTCCAATTACTAAATGTCCCACTTGACCTCTTGAGCCATATTGTAAAACACATGTGGATGTATGTTCCTGTGCGCCATTGCTGAGACGGTGACACAGAAATAGCTCAATGCACCGTGTCTGTGCTTTGACGTGGTCTGAGCCAGTGCAGGCGGATGCACCATATCAGGCCAAATGGCCACCAAACGTGTATTGTGCTATCACATCTGCTTTAAACCACACCTGAATGCATCCATTGCATTTCCATGCAGGTGAGTTCTTGGATAGCCACAAAATTACCAAACGGGCACGGGCCATTAAAACCTTCTGCCTGAGGATATAGCTGACCTGCTTGTGTTTTCATTGCACCAATACTAAATAAGAGCACATTTACAGTTTTCTGCCAGAAGCTCCCCTTACAACAATAAAGCTTTGTAGTGTTGGATGCTAGGAACTGCCTGGTATGACCAGCTTTTTAATGTTGGCTAATGAGCGGCTTTGCCAGTCAGTAGGGTAAAATTTCTTAAACAAACAGCAAATTGACAGCAGCTTTGTTTTTTCATCGAGAGTATGTCATCCTCCCTATTAAACTAGTTGTTAAGGGGTTCATTATCCTCACCTCACTGGATGCCAGGATGAGTTGAAAGTGAAAATGCCTCAGAAGAAAGTTATACCACAAGAAGAAAATGCCTGCACTTGCAAAACGAGCTTACTTCACATTAATTCAATAACAACTCCATTGGCCGTTTTATTGTCACTTTGAAACTATTTTTTCATTCAGACGGGTGACTTCTGTTATTGGTGTGAATTATTTTTTATTGCCTAAAAGGTATTCTGCGCAGTTTGGTTTAGTACATGAACACAGATCTAACGGATAACTGCATGGGAGCTGATACTGCACCATGGCTGTGGTAGGTCCAGTATGGGTACAAGATGATTCTTATGCTGGGGAAAACCTCTGTTCCCTCAATCAAGTCACTCCGCCATGTCAGCACACACTCAAGGCAGTCACTGTCTGACAGTCAACGACACAGCTGAAATCACCGGTCTCTTCACCTGAGTGCTTTTTTTCTTTATGACTTCAATGGCAGTGCAGCGCTCTAAAACAAGCCTATATTCCTCCAGAGACCCAGTATTAAGGCTGGATTTGGAGGAGGATTCATCTCTCTGAACCTGAAGGCTGTAATCTTGGGATCCTTAGTGTGAACCGAAGTAAAGGAGTAGAGGGAGACGTCGCTGTCATCAGTAGGTGCTCTTCCAGGAGCGGAGGTACAGCTGGATGGGGAGGAGGGGGTTTCTATTTCGCAGGCTTGGGTGAAACACATCAAAGTCCACCCTCCTCACTCTCTGGAGGTAGTCCTCCAAAACCACCTGAGACAAGTAGACACCACAGAGGAAGAATGATACATAGAAAGCAGAAATAGTGATGCAGAACAGACCAAAATAAAATTAAAAAGACTCTTGTATTACCAAGGAATATACCTACTGAATACAATCATTTCAAAACGTATACCCAAAGTATTTACAAAGTACAATACAAATATGGTGAATAGAAGAACACAAGCAATACAAGATAATGAAATGTTAGAAAGAGAATATTAGGAAAAAAATGCTGGAGTAAAAAGTTTAGCTTTCTGGAGATTTGAAAGATGAGGATGAAGAGATGAGTCTGATGTCAAAGGGTCGATCACCCACAGACCAGAGTCTAGACTGGATATACAAGAGGGACCTGGCTTGGGGATTTCAGCCTGCACACTGGCTCAAAAGCTTTTAAAAGTACAGGTATGTACTCAGGTGTCAGACCTCTCTGTGTCTTAATAGACATCACTTACATCACGAAAATCAATTCCATATAACTCATACTCAGCCAGTTCAGAAAAATCGGAAATGGGATGATACCCATGACAGGATATGGTTCTAGGTCAAATGGATCATTGACAGAAAGTGAGCTGACCAAGAACCTCATATAAGAAGACCTAAATTACAAATAACATCTCCATGACTTCCAACTCTTGAGATTTGAAGAACAAAGAAAATCACAATTCTATACTACTTTTCCAGGGGTGGGCATTTCAATTTTCATTGAATAACCACTGTTCCAGGGTTTTCAGAACCATATAATCTGGCTTACAGGAGATAACTTGTCAGTATCAATTCTCACCAAGAGACGAAGAGGCTTTGTGGTGTTTCCTGCTGTTTCAGAAGCACATTTCATGCTTAAGTTAAATGTGCAACTCAGAATTGCTTGCAGAATTATTGAATTTTCAGCATGGAGAGATAAGGTGTGAGGCCATATGGGGTCCCTCACATGGAAGTACACTGAGATGGAATAGTCTCTCTCTCACACACACACACACGCGCGCGCGCACACACACACGCACGCACGCGCACACGCGCGCACACACACACACACACACACACTTGCCTAGTGACACCTGCATAGAACCATAAAAATAAAGTCACACAGACACTTACACACACAGCAGCGTAATGCAGACCCAGCCACCCACTTCACACTTGGGAGGACTGCTTAAAACACACACACCATCACACAAGCACATATGAACGCACAGTCTGACACATGAACACACACGATTGGCTTCTTCCCAGCGCAAAAAGAACCACAATCACACAGCAGGAAGAGGAGTGAAAGGAGAAAGCTTTTAATGTGTAGAGATGACAGGAGAGTGCAGTGCTTCTCAGTCATGTATTTATAAACAGCCTAAAAACAACCAAGATGGCCTCACATTTTTAGGAGTCCAGCCAGGACAGGTGGAGTATGAGGGGCAGAGGACATTACAATTTACATTTCCCTCTCTCGGCGTCTTTCTTTCTCACTCTCCTTCTCGCTCAGTGTCTCTCTTCTTAGAGATAACAGCTGCTATGTCGCAGATTGCCAGCATTGTTGAAAGGATTGGGTTACATCATCCCTACACTGACTGATCGCAATTAGGTCTCTTAATCCTGTTCACATCCGGTATGACTGCACGACCGGGATCTGCTATCTGGACATTGACCAATCCCATCGTGTTCACATTCATACCAGTTATTCGTACGCATTCCCATATTATGTGATCAAATCTCATTTAGCACATGCTAAGAGAAAGAGGAATTGGATGGGAGGATAGCAGGTCTGTCTATTGTCATCAAAAATGGGCAAATGAATGAAATATCAGCTAATTTTCGAAAGGGTCACTTCAATGTCTCGGGAATGACAGAAGCATCGGGTCGCTTGCTACAATAGTGCTTTAAACTGCAGTGGATGTTAATAAAGTGACTTGCTTACAGTCAGTTTTTTTGAGTTGTCGTAAATGGTCAGAAGTAGAATGAGCAACTGAAGATTTAGCTCCAGACCGGCTGCAATGTGTTTCTACCCGCTGGGTGGTACTTTCCTTCTAATGCCGACAAGCTGCATGCATTTATATCAAGTTACTACTGGATTGGATTAGATTGTAGCGGAAATTATCTACATCCCAGATTTCCCAATACATTGCAAGAGGATTCTTAGTGCTCACAAGCTAGAACCACATTCTGAGGTTCAAAATGTAACTTTGCCCTAGAGAATAGAGAGAAAAAGTTGTAAAAAAATATTTATCTATACTTTGGCAAAGAAGATGGCTTGTTGGTTGATAAAATATAACATGAAAGAGAGTGATAAAAAAAATCCCAGGCTTAGAAAATCTAAGCAGTTTCTAAGGTTACTGGACCAACTTAAAGATGACCTTTAGCCCACAGCATGATCCCTCCTGAGATCACGCTCGATCATTCTGAGCTACATTTTATGGCTTCTGGCATGTCTTAGCTTTCACAATGGGGAAATTTGCCTACATGTTGCACTGCTGTGTCTGTAAATGGCACCACGGGACGTTAAATGAACAAGCTAGGACCGTGGTTGTTTAAATCACCAATCCCAGTGAATACTCTCTTCAAATGGAAACATGCAGTAAAGACGATCTTTAAAAGCAGAAATGGTATGGCGTATTGTGTTCAGTTATCCCAGCCCCGAGAGTATTTTGATATTTTTTCAGTGACCTACCGTTTGGAGAAAAGCTGGAGTGGCAGCCACTGGGATGTCCTTGCTGAATGAGCGTGCCTGAGGAGATTGGGGTCAGGCAGTGCACAAACACACAATTCAATTAACCATTTCCTGAACGGTCGTGTTCCCTCCACATCCTCAGGCCCCTGCTGACTGTCCTACAGTCCGAAGTGACTCAAACCTCGCAGGGCCCCTAGATTGAAATACCCTGCCTGAGGACCCCACCCGCTCACTAGGTCAGTGTCAGTAAGTGAAATGACTTCCTCATAGATGCTTTTGTGTGCTAGCATTGGTCTCCTGTTTTTTTCATTTAGCACACATTTCGATCTCCAGCTGTTTTCATTTCATCCACTTTCTTAATTATGTTATTATTGTAAATGTCAAGAGTGCAGTGCTAAAGTAAAATTCTCTCTCAAATGCAAAAAGATACCCAGCAAATAAATACATTCCCTTATCAGTCCTGCAAGGGGAAATTTGGATTTCTCTGCATTTTAACCCATCTTGTTGTATAGGAGCAGTGAGCTGCCAACGTATGGCGCTCGGGGAGCAGTTAGGGGTTCAGTGTCTTGCTCATGGACACCTTGACATCCTATATGCAGGACCGGGTATTGACCCTGCGACCGTCCGATTGCCAGACGACCACTCAACCCACTGAGCTATGCCGCCCCTTAAAAATAGAAACTATTTAAACATTTTTCCCTTTTTTATGCCACCGTAAGCCCCCATGCTCGGCCTTAAAGTTTTAAAAACAATTGGAACAGTGGAAACTGGGATGACATAGATCAGGAGGTAAGCGGGCATCTTACTAGACAGCCGCCTTGGAAGATTTGTGGTTCGATGCTTGGTTCCTTGAGAAAGTTTGTCAATGTATCCTTGAGCAAGACACTGAACCCATAACTGCTCAAGCCCTGTGATGGAATGGCGACCCGTCATGGACTTTTCCCCATCCCCCAGTTGCCTGTATCCATCTCTGCTACATCTGTTTCAGAGTGGGTTGTGATATAGATTACCCAGATCAAAAACCAAAAGACAAAAACTCCAATTAATTTCTTAAAGACAATCTAAAATCAGAAATGTGGGGGCCATGGTGGCTCAGTGGTGCATCAGCGTGCATTTCAGGAAATGTATGTTGAAAATTGTACAAAAAAGTGCACCACCTTGAGTCTTTGTGTCGACTTCCATAATTTCCCTATCTTGAAAAACAGACAATATTTGTGTTACATTAATCATTATGTATATATGGATATCCATCAAAAAACAAACCATAAGTATTAGTAAAAGCTATCTGGCTATCCCCACCAAACAGAACTAAGTTTGTCACTCACACCCATTTTCTAAACCATTGGCAGGCAGCTATAGAGTGTGATATGATCTAAAGGTTCGGAGTAGCGCATTGCTTTTATACATACATGTTGGAGATGCACATGGGCTTGACTGGCGATGTCGTACACCACATCTCGTACATTCTTTTCCCGGCTCCCCCGGATGAAATCTTCTTGTGATACTCCATGCTGGTAGCAGACAGAGAGAAACACACACACACAAAATCTATGTTAAGTGTCATAGCGTGGTCCATCTTTTGTGTTGAACATTGTTTATGGGGCATTTTGCCTTTATTCGATAGGAAGGTGTAACATTGCAGGAAGAATGGGGCGGGGACACTCACACAAACACACAGCGAGAGCGAATTAGTGTGAGAGAGAGAGAGAGAGAGAATACTAAATACAAATTCTCTCACTTGTATATGTATCAACCCAAGGCTATTTTCAGTCATTTCACTACCCTTACTTTTAAACTCTTATCTTGGACATTATAAGGGCTAGCCATACACGATGTGTCTGTGTGATCTTCCCTCATGTGATAAAATTCTCGCTGATTTTTTATATTCGCCTCTATAACAGCAAAAAAAAAGATTGCATTGATATCGTTGCTATGTGTTAACTTGCCGGAGAATCCTGGCAGTAGAGAAATCATTTCATAATTGTGTAGGGGAGGTGGTCTGGTATCTGACAATATGAGGACATGATGACGGTGCTCTATTACTTACTATATGCTTAATGCCTCATGGAAATAAAGGTCCTTATTTTGTTCACTGAAGTCATACCACTGAATTATTGGATGATAAATGTACTCTATTTGAAACAGATAAATATACAACATTTATATACATGTTGCACATTTGAAAATGAGTAAAGTACAATTTTATAACTGTAACATGATGCAAATAAAAAATTAAGCAAATAAAGAACAAGGAAATGTATTCAGAGGTCAATTAGAAAAATGTGATCTGTCTTCCCAACCTGATTAATTCAGAATGCATAAATATGTGACGAGCATCACTTCAAAGCCCCACATCTGTTTTCTTGTTCAATCTGTTCATGCAAAAGTAATGGGTGTGGAGATGGACACAGAGTTGTATGCAGATTGTAACTATGATTAAATTGGATTTGATAAAAAAAATATCTTGCTAACACTTCATCCCATGGACAAGCAACTAGCACAGTTGGAAAACTCGCATTGTGTCATTTCATTTGATGCACTCAACCTTGCTATGATGAATACTTAGTGCGCAATTCAACCAAGAATAAGAGATGTGAATTTGGATGCAAATTGCGTCTGTCAGTCTCTAAGGGTTTATACACTAAAAAAAATATTGGGGGGGTTGCATAGGTGAGTTTGACTTTAGTAAATGAAACCATGAAACCAGGCTGATTACGCGACTGAGCAAAGAGGGTACCTGCCTAGGAATGACTGCATATATGACTGCATATTGGGGGCGGCATAGCTCAGTGGGTAGAGCGGTCGTCTGGCAATCGGAAGGTTGCAGGATCGATCCCCGGTCCTGCATACAGCATGTCGAGGTGTCCTTGAGCAAGACACTGAACCCCTAACTGCTCCCTGAGCACCATATGTTGGCAGCTCACTGCTCCTATATAATAGGTTGTTCCAAAAATGCAGGGAAATCCAAATTTCCCCCACAGGACTGATAATGGAATTATTAGTATTATTATATAGTTTTCATATTTCCCTCTTGTTTAAATTGCTGTTAAATATTATGCCTTCTATTTGATGCCTCTCTTACTGTGCTTTCCAAAGGACACCAGCAGTTGTGCTCTGTTTGGGCTCACGATGTAAATTCGGCCTGAGGCTATAAAATAATGGGCCATTTATTTTTAACTACAGAAAACAATGTGAAAAAAACATTGAGATGGGTTGGGGTCAGTTTGGTTGGGACATTATAGGGTTGGGTGGAGTGCACCCTGAGCTGCAGCCCCACAAACACAATTTGAAATGAATGCAGGGCAGGGGATTTGTCACACAAAAAAATCAATGGAAGTGTGTGTCGATATGGGGTAAGGGTCAGGACTTAAAGTATGCCCTTGCTGATATAGGATCTGTTTGTACCACAATTATCTGTATTCCTCACTTCTTTCTGCTCAGATAGGCTTCCTGACCATCTATTTTTAATCAAAGACATCTATCTATCTAGCTATCTATATGATAAATTCACCTTTTTGTGTATTCTATTTAGCTATCTATTATTTATTAAATATCAATTATGTATATGAATCAATTAAATACATCTATGTTTTCATATTCTTTCCCAACTATCTATCTATTGGTTATGATAGAGTTATCCTTTTTAACAGATTCCCATGTGTTGTATCACTCCTTAGTGTAGCATCTATTTACCTGTCCCTCTGTCTGTCGCTATGCGTTGTTTTTTTAAAGGGACCATGTAAAACTTTTTACATTAACGGCAACATTCGATATGATGCACCGAACTATAGCTTCAAGCTAATTCACAAGCAATCCCTGCGTGGATTTTTGATGATGTGAGGAAATTGGAGCACCCGGGAGAAACCCACATAGACAACAGGGAGAACATGCAAACTCCACACAGAAAGGACGTGGGACGGGATTTGAACCAGACCTTCTTGCTTTGAGGCAACAGTGCTAACCACTGTACCATCCCAACTGTCTTGCTTGTCTGCTTTGAGAATAGAAAGTTCTGCTCCAAAATTTGCAGGTACAAAAACATAACGGGGGGGGGACGACAAAAAAACAACAAACCATAATCTTCCTCAGTAACGAAACAAAATTTATTTTCCTGCCACCATCGTGCTCTGGAGACACATGAACATTTTATCCCACCTTATATTGGGATGCTCAGACCCATGACCACTTTTCTATTTGTCGATCGTTGCTGAGGATTCTTGGTTTCCTCTTATTGTGAATCACGCTGGATAAGAAAATCAGCTATCATGCAAATCCAGTTTTTAATGCATCACTAACGCCCCCTTCTGTGGAAACTACAGAAAGCAACCTGAGTGGAACGCTGGGTAGCGAAGGTAGATGTAGACTTCTAACACACATGAAAAAGAGATTGATGGTGAGTTTGCAAACTACTGTCATTGCATAAGTCATGTAATTTAAAGAATAAACTCCTGCCCTCTTTAATATATCATCAGATAAACAGCTGCACATCCCCTCCTCCCATTGGTTTATATGTGGGACACATGACCCAGAGAAAGGTTGCAGATTGTTTGCGGCATTTGGCTACAATGTGTCTGTACATTAGCAGAGGAGGGTTTAGCGTTGGGGGTTTGTTTTCTTGCCAGATGGGAATATGTAACCTTTCTTGTGCTTGAATGTAATTATAGAAATGGTTTGGAAACAATATCAGCTGTCATGTAGGTATATGTAACAGCAATCATAATGTAAAGTTGTTGTTTGTTTGCCATGAAAGAAAGATGTCTGCATTTAACCCATCCCATTGTATTGGAGTGAACATAGCCATGCAGTGAACATAGCCACTGCATGGCTCTAATGTATTTACTTAGTTATTCTAATCAATTGTAAGACTTCACAAAACTATCTCTCTTTAAATACATAAACACACACACACACACACACACACAAGGATGGACTGACTTACGAGCATACAGATGTCCATGGGAAGGTAAACCTTACGCCTGCTGCTGTGGTATGGAGTGGCTCGTAGACATGTCACAATGCCATTGGCCTTACCGATATGGCTCGCCGCATGGTCCGCATGAACGTCCTTCACACCTGGGAGGGAAGAAGAAGCTTTATTTTTCATTGCACATGCATACAATGACATTTGTTCTCTGCATTTTACCCATCTCATTGCATAGGAACAGTGAGGAGCCGCAGCGCCCAAGGAGCAGTTATGGGTAGAGTGTCTTGCTCAAGGATACTGACACACTTTTTGTGGGGCCAGGGATTGAACCACCAATCCTCTGATTACTGGATGATCACCCTACCTCCTGAGCTATGTTGACCTTAAGAGGCAAGATAGGAAGGAAGGAAGGATGGAAGGATAAAGGGTCAGTCACACATGTGAAAAAAGAGCAATATTCTACAAAAGCGGGTATGAGGTTTACAAAGCTTTGTGGAGTATGCATAGTGGTGCTCATCTCTGAGACTGGGGCATATTTTTGTGCTTGGATATTATTTGTCCCGTCTCTCTCCCTCAATCTATTACGTTAAAGATGGAGGTCATTTATAGATGGGTTAATATAATCATAATGTTCATGTAGAAGATTCCGTCAAGACGTATATGACGTTTAACAATACTTACTAGTAAACAGTAACACTGAAAAGGCTAGGAGCGCCATTCCCATTGAGGCTAGCTATGAACATGTGTGCATTCAAGAAACTCCGAGGTCCATTTTACATATTACAATAATTCCACATGTTGTGAGGGTGGACATGGGTTTAGATGGAGCTTGGGGTATAAGGCCAGATGCCCTTCCAGACGCCCTGCTATGGGTTTGAACTTGCAGCCTCTGACTCATCAGTTCCAAAACTGCACACTAGAAAGCTTCAACTTAAAGCATTTAACAACAGAATAAACCCATGTATAAAGAAACAACAAACATGCAAACTTACATAACACAACCATCCATCCATCCATCCATCCATCCATTGTCAACCGCTTATCCGAAATCGGGTCGCGTGGGAACTGGAGCCTATCTCCGTTCTCATTGGGCGAGAGGCGGGGTACACTCTGTATAGGTCGCCAGTCTATCACAGGGCAGAGCAGTTAGGAGAACAGTGTCTTGCTCAAGGACACCTCGACACGCTTCTCTGCAAGACCGGAGATCGAACCTGCAACCTTCCGATTGCCAGGTGACCGCTCTACCCACTGAGCTATGCCGCCCCTGCAATGAGGAAATCCCCAAAACCCACACACAAAGCCATCCATATACACCACAACCAAGTCTACCTAAAAACCAAAGACCTTTTAGCACTCAGATCCAAAT